>BPLR01009085.1:0-33627 GCA_021605095.1 Caerostris extrusa | reverse complement strand
TTTTGATGTAAATTGTTTTATTTTGCTAACACCTTTTCATGCAAATCTACATGGTTCTCCACATCGAGGCACTTCAGTGAGTCAGTTTAATCTATAAACAATAACAGCAGGCAGTGGACAATGATGCGCTTATGTATCGTGTATCTCCCAGTATTGCTTTTCGTTAATTCGTCATGAAAAACACAATTTTTAAAAATTGTTTATCTGTTAAAAATAAACTGTTGCTTGTTGAACTCTTTGATCGAGTCGGGCTGCGAGATAGCGTTAAACAATCTAAAAATAATAACAGCAAATAGTGTACAATGTGTCTATATATCAGTATCTCCGATTATTATAGCTTTTCGTTAATTCGATATGAAAAAAAAAGAAAACAATTTTGAATAAAATGTATATTTAAAAATTAAACAGTTGCTTGTTAAACTCTTTATTCGGGGCGGACTATGAGATAGTGTTAAACAAAAGTTAATGTAGATTTGCATTCATGTTAAATCTCCGTATAAAAAATTATTTGCAATATAAAGAACTATCCAAAGCAGATGTTATATCTAGTATCATAGTTAATATTGTAGGGTATTGCCTGTGGTGGAGTTGATGAAATCTTGAAAGGGGGCAGGGTAGTGGTTCATATGACGTCACTTCTCTTCTTACCCAATTTAATATTTCAGTTTCATATCACACAATTATGTTTGTTCGAGACATCATTGAGAGAGAGAACCTTGAGTCAGCGTGCTGTCATTTTTAATGATTACCATGCTTTTTATATTATTGGTGGTTGCAGAAGAAAGTAGGATTATCAGATTAAGTTATGTTGATGTGCTATAGATTTGACTAATTGTGAGTTTAATCACTTTGATCATAACTCCATGTTCTGTGTTTATTGTTCAAGTCGCCAACAAAACTTCTCTGCCGCTGTAATTGACTAATGTGTCCACTTCTGATAGAATAATTCTATGCACTAGTGAGTGGTAGACGCCTGCTTGAAGTTTTTTATAGTGGGTCTATTTCTGTTCCGTTTTAGTTTTCAAAAAGACTGTTGTTGGAAAATGCGCTTCATGGAGAGTTAAATTTCCTTAAACACATGGTCAAGATATAGTTGTAAAATATAACTTACTTTTACATCAATTATTAATTATTATATCCAATGAACTTTTTCGATAATATAATTAAAAGTTCATTTTTAGTTATTAATAGTTTTTGGTACATTGCGTGTTTTTAAATTTATTGTTTCTGTCAACTGATTCGATTAAAATATTTCGTTTTTATCTATTTATATATATATTATAAAAACCTGTATGATGTTTTTGTTTGCCTGTTTTTATTCGATTAAATTGAAATTTCTATACAATATCAATTAAATTTTTTAAAGTATAGGAGACTTTGTTTGCTTTATTAAGTATCTCAGAGTTGGATTTAAAATATTAATTATATGCTTTCTAAGTTGATTGTATCAAAATTTATTTCCCCTTCAATATACTCCTTTTTGTTGCTGTCGGGTTGAAGTGCGGGGAAATTTAAAGACAAATTTCATATGTTATCAGAAAACAAGGCAAAATTTCAAAACAATCCAGCGAACGAAATTTCCCATGGAATTAAGTGACAGTTTTTAATAATTTTTACTACTTTGTTTAAAAATATTTCAAAGAGAAGATTTCTGTAAAATCCTTCATTATTTCATATCGAGCTACACAATAATTATATGTTTAATATATCCAAAGTTATAGTAATATAAAAAATTATATCGTACAATTGTTGAATAAATAAAATATCAAAATTCCATGTAAATTCCAAGCCTTTCCTCGCTGAAAACTGCTATGCCTGGATAAGAAATTCATATTTTTAAAAATTACTTAAATTGATAATTTGAATTTTGAAAAAAATTTCCCTCATCAAATATATTTTTTGGCGTAAGGCAACTGAAATAGAGAATTAAAATATTTCAGTTGTTCGTACAATGATATGCAGTTTAATTAGCTAAGTGGATTATTCCTCTCTGGTTCCGTCAATGAGTGACAAAATCCCACATGTTTCATGGATCATGTGTTTTGTATGATTTCCATTTTCCAACTCAAAAACGCACACTCATATTCAAATGTCCATTTTGTGAACTAAGGTGTTTTTTATTAAAAAATCTACACTAAGAACAAATAATCTAACCCTGGCTTAAACTTCGAAATTCTTTTTCCCATCAGAGACTTAATTTTAAAAGAACTAGAAAACATTCTTTTTCGATATTAACTGTATGAATACTTATCTAATTCCTTAATAACGCCTTTTGTTCTACGTTGATGATGACCTGCGAAATATTTTAGAAAGACACCATCTTTAATCGAAAAACAATCAAACTGAAAAAAATTCTCCAGTTGAATTGAGCGAGAGTTTTCAATTAAATGTTAAAAAATTTATTCTCTAGCATTGAAGGATATTTCATTGTAGAAAGGAATATTGTAAAACTGAGTATTAAACATTAAAAACGATTTTTAAAGCACAAAAAATGGTTGTCATTTTAATAGACCTAACGTCATGGGTTAAACGTCAAAACGGCAACGTTGGGTAACGTCAAAAATTAATATTTATTCAATTTTCTATCATGCTCTCTCAACATTCAGTCAAATAATAAAAAGAATTAGATGCTTTTATTTATACAAAAGCTATTCTTTTTGTGGAAAACCATTATGCGTGGATAGGAAATGATATTTTTTTCTGAAATCAAATGAATGAATTTGTTAAATTTAATTTTTAACTTTTTACAAATGTAATTTTAAAAAGAAAGGGACAAAAAACAAAGAATTACAAAAATTTCAGTTTTTTTTTTTGCAAGATTACAATGATGTGCAGCTTTATATGCTAACTGTATGAGTAATCTCTTGTAGGGTGAGTTTTATGAATATTGTTTTTAAAATATAATTTCCATTACAAAAGTTAAAATGCATGAATTTCTTTCAAAATTACTCAAACATATTTAAATGTTCTTTTCTCGATCTTAATTTTTTTTTCGTTTAAATAAACGCTACTGGAAGAACATATAACCTAGCCCGATTCGAAATGCATATTGCAATGTCATATTCATGATTATTTAAATGCCTATTTTATTTAAATTAAAATTCCGTTTTAGCATTATTTAAACCTGTTCATACTCACAGTGCGACCGTTTGTGGCTAAAGCGATTGCACAAAGTAAAATTCAAACAAGAGATGCTTATACTGAGGAAAGCTGAGATGAACTCATTCACAGATCAAATCCTGCCATGTTTTCTGAAATAGAACCCGAAAAACGGAAGTTTATTGGAGAGATTATTTATTGGGTTAAACACTGCGCCGCGATTGGATACATTAAATCTTCTGGAAAAGACTTTCTCAACTTGAAGAACAGGAAATCAGCTTAACTTTGGTACCGTGTATTTCATTTCAACTTTAAAATTTGATCAGAAATCACAGCTTCCAATTCGCATCCTTGATTATGCTGTCTGAGAATTTTGAAACTTGTACCCCGCTAAAAAGAAAAAAGAAAACCGCTTAAGAATAAACCAGCCACCTAATGGACAGTTGGAATTACAGTTTGGAAATGATGTGGGTGTGGAAGTCTGATTGGGATCTGTGACGCTCTACGGTCATATAAGACTGGGACCTACAGATTAAAGAGGATTCGAACCATTATAGCATCCATGGTACCGCCGAGCCGCCATGGTATGGTACCACCATGATTGAACCCGATACCTGTGGTACCGAGTGCCAGAGTGATAACCACTCGGCCATCAAGCCACCTGCCTAACGATTTAACGTATTTACCGGTTTATGCAAGGTAAGGAAATATTCAGCTTGACACCTCTTGTACAGTTTCGAATCCAACCTGTATTCACAACTTACCTCATTCAGTGAAAATTTAATCCTACATTTTTAAGTTGTCAAAAATAAAAGTTCAAAAATAAAACAGTTGTAAAATCCTACTTTTCTGAATGCAAAATGCATATTATTAAAAGTATAAAAAGCTGCGCTTCTTAGGTGTACATTGTTTTTCTCTTACATTTACTTGCATTTGTTTCAGTTGATTTGATAAATCAAAGCTGCTTAAATCATGAGAATGCAAAGGAAGTATTTAATTCATTATACATGTATTTTAAACAATTATATTCTTACAATAATCCTAAATTTGTAATAAACAGTAAACCAAATCTATAAGTAAATTATCATTGTGCAAATTCTTATTCGAAGAATCATTGTTATCAAATTTTCCTCACCGGAATCATTATATCAAATTTTGCTTAACATGGATTGCAAGATTTAGAAGATATTTTTTTTTTTATGGAAAGGGATATCTAAAATTGGAAAACACACACGAATTAGATCTAATCTGGAATTTTAGAAATATTTCTAAATACAGTTCAATTGAATAATGTGTAACATTTCGCAGCGTCTATCAACAACTTCCATCGCAGTTCCATTCCACTCAAAAATTTACATATCCACAAGCTCTGTAATGATGTACAGCGCATGTAGTCCGCGCAACAAACATAATTTATAAATACTGGAGTGTTATGAATAAGCGTGCTATTTCATGTTTTGCAAGTTTTATGAATTTTTATGTTCTATATAAAATTTTTATAACATTAAATATATTAAAATTTTAACTGAAGTTTTCGGCTTCTTTGATTGTGATATACTAAATCAGTATTGCACTTTGAAAAAATTAAGTTATTAGGATAACTAGTTTTAAACATGTCAGAAGATGAAAGAAAAGCCGACAGTTTTGGCGAAACCTTCAAAGATGAGGCAGAGGATCCGGCACTCTCTGAAAACCCACGAAGAACAGAAGTAGGACGTGACATGCAGAATCGCCCCGGGACTGGATATGCTACGTCGAGTGAACCGCCAGATGATCTATTTCATCGTATGCCAGGACCTCGAAATCCCATGAGCTCCGATATGGGTGCGGAAAGAGGACAAAATGTTGTCCGTTCTTCAGAGAACGTCCACCAATCTGATGATTATTTTTTGTCGCAGAGAACTTCAAATAAAAGAAATCTATCGAATTCTAACGACTCTTCAACTGGATGTAGTGTATGGAATAAAAAAATGCGTTATAGTGCAATAATTGCTAGCGAAAGTAGTTGTCAGCCTCTTGACCTCAGCATCAGGGGAGCCACGTACAAAACGGACGGGATAATCGGTGGTGAAATCGGCAGCTGTCAAAAGACTCAAAGTAGTACTTCTGCAAGTTCTACGGAGTGTTCAAGCTCAGCTTTGAAATCTTCTAAAAATTTAGAGAAAAAGGAAAGAAACACGTGTGTGATGTCTGCAAAAAAGAATTTCCTTTACACTAAAGACTCGCATGCGTATTCACACCGGTGAGAAACCGTTCGTGTGCAACACTTGCAAAATGGCCTTTGCCCAAACCGGAAATCTCAATGTTCACATGCGTACTCACTCCGGTGAGGAACCGTATTCCTGCGAAATTTGCCAACAAACATTTAATCACTCGTCCAATCTCTATCATCACGCGGCTATTCACTCCGGAACAAAACCGCATCATTGTGACTATTGCGATTTTGAAACTCCCGAAAAATGTTTGCTGAATAAGCACTTGGAAAAATACCATTCTGAGCATAAGGAAAAATGTCCCATTTGTTGTAATTATTTATACTCAAAGAAGTCGCTGCAAACTCATAAATGTAAAAAACTTTAGTAATGTTCATTCAGTGTTAGTAAGATTAATTTCTTGATATATTTATAATTTTTTGTTGTTTATGCCATATGTAGTTTGTTAACTAATCTCGATACTAAAGAATGTTCTCTCCCCATTTTTTTTTGCGCCATTTTTTTTTTTTTAACAGTGGATAAAAGTGAATAGATTTAACAAACGGTTAAAGATAATTCCAAACTGTTAATTAAAACTAACGTGACTTTCAATAACTAAATGTTTGTTAGGCACTTTTCAAATTAAATACGGACTAGTCAATGATTAGTGCTCATGATTAGGCCTATACATTTGTTGTGATTTGAAAGTTTTATTGTGATTGTTTGTTGTGATGCGTTCACGTTTTAAATGTGGTCTTTTGTATTAATTATCAAATTTTGTGATTTTATAATAATAGTTTTGAATTTGAAATTTGTTTACATAAATAATAAATTTTAAAGCTAAAAATTTAAGGAATGTAAAATTTTTTAATGTTAAATATGCCTTTTTAAATGAGAATGTAATAAACATATTTTAATTGGCTTTTAAAATATTTTTAATGAAATTGTAAAATTGATATTTTAAGTAGAGGTGGTTTTAAAAATTCCATTGGTTTAGATTCAAAATACTCATTTCTATAGGGTGTTTTAATTAATTTGTTTTAGAATTTTATGTTGTTGTGGTTTGAAAATTTATGATTGAAATACATTATATTAATACATCAATGGATACGGATTTTTACTAATATATATTCAATGTATCCGTCGTAAAATGTTCATTAGATGCATCTCTAATGTGTAATTTATACTAATATTTTAACAAATTATGTAAGCTTATACAATTTTTAAGATCTGTTGCGATATTGCTAACCATTGATTCAAAAATAATTATTGTTAATATCCTTTGAAAGGAGCCTGATTTTGTGTAGATGCATTTAAATTTTACTGTTAACCATCAAAAACATCTCGTCGTTTTTTGCCTTTAAATATTATTAGTCAAACTTTGTTTTCAATAATTTTTTGCAGTTGAATATTTATGCACTTTTCTTCAAATGTACAGTTATTGGTGATTATTTGTAACTTTTATTTGTTTTCTTAAAATTGTTCTAAATTTATTAATAATAAAATGGTTAGTTTGATGTATATTCTTTCAATTTGCTGACACCTTTCATGCTAATCCAAAGATTCTCCACTTTCAGTTTACTCAATAATACAACTATCATGGTCTCCATCAAATCAAATATTTCAGTGAGTGTATTTAATCTAAAAACAACAACAGCAGATAGTTGACAATGATGCGTTTATGTATCGTGTATCTCCCGAGTATTGCTTTTCGTTAAAGCAACATGAAAAAAAAAATTTTTTTTAAAATTGTTCAGCTGAAAAAAAAACTGTTGCTTGTTGAACTATTTGATCGAGTCGGGCTGTGAGATAGCGTTAAACAAGAAATTAACCGAGTTTTGCATTCATGTTAAATCTCCATATAAAATTATTTGCAATGTACAGAACTATCAAAGCAAATGTTTCACTTAGTATCACAGTCAATATTGTAGAATTGCCTCTAATGGTGGAGTTGATGGAATCTTGAGAAGAAGAACAGGGTAGTAGTTCATATAACATCAATGTTCTTATTACCCAAATCGATATTTCAGTTTAATATCGCTCAATTATGTTTGCTTGAGACATTCTTGAGAGAGAATGTTGCGTCAGCGGTGCTGTAATTTTGAATGATTGCCATGACCAAAGTGCTATTTGTGGTTGCAGAAGAAAATAGGATTATATGATTGCTCATGTTGATGTACTATAGATTTGAATAATTGCGAGGTAAATGACTTTGATCATAACACCATGTGGTGTGTTTGACGTTGAAGTCGCCAACAATACTGCTTTATCGCTGTGATTGACTAATGTGTCCACTTGTGATGTGATAATTTTATGCACTAGTGTGTGGTATTTGCTTGAATTTTTTTATAGTGAATCCATTTATATGTTCTATTGGAGAGTTTTGAAATGCGGTTGATGTACGTTATTTTCTACATTTATTGTATCAAAATGTATTTCCTCTTTAATATACTACTTTTGTTCAATATTGTGTTGAAATGCGGTGAAATTTCAGAAATATTACATATTTTATCAGAATACCAGACAAATTTTTAAAAAAGTATTTAGGAAAATTCCCATGGAATTTTGTGAGTGTTTTTAATAAATTTTAATTTAATAAATTGATTTTAAATTCTTTTCCCCTATTGAAATTTAATAATTAATTTTAAAAAGGAAAGAATTCTGTGTAAAGCCTGCATTACTTTAAATCGATTTTAAGATGCAGAAACAATTATATGTTTAATGGATCTCAAGTTACAGTAATAGGAAAATTGATTTGAATTGAAATTATATTGCAAGATTGTTGAACAAATGAAGTACTAAAATTCTACATAAATTCCAAATCTTCCCTCGCTGAAACTGCTATGCGTGGATAAGAAATTCATATTTTTAAACTTACTTAAATTGATAATTTGAATTTTCATAAAAGTTGTCCCTCATCAAATCCATTTTTTTGAATGAGGCAACTGAAATAGAGAATTACAAATATTTTAATTGTTCGTAATTATACGCAGTTTAATTAGCTAAGCGTTTATTCCTCTCTGGTTGCGTCAATGAGTGACATATACCTACGTGCTATTTCATGGACTATGTGTTTTGAGTGATTTCCATTCTCCAACTCAAAAACGGCAATCATATTCAAATGTCCATTATATGAACTAAAAGTGTTTCATTAAAAATCGTTCACATATTAATGTAAGAAAAGTGTACAGAAGTTAATTTGACTGATTTTCTATTGTTTTTAAAATTCCCTTTTATATATATATGGACATTAACTGGCGTTAATAATCCATCGTCAGATGTAAAAAATTGATTTACTAGTACAGCGTGGTTTCGATTCACGGACCTCTGGGTTATAGGCCCAGCAGCCTTCCACTGCGTCTTGCTGGGTTGAGCATGTTGCTATAATAATCTCATAATAACTATTGTTATTATTGTTATAAAATTGTTAATCTTCACTGTGTGGTCATTAAAATATTTTTTAACAATTTATACTATTTATACATTAAAATAAACATATAACATTATACAATAATTTAATCTTTCGAATGTTAATGTCAGGAAAGTGTAATGAAGTTTATGTAACAGTTGATTTATTGTGTTAAATTTTTGCTTGTGATACACATACATTAAAGGATTTTAATAATCCATTGTCTGCAATAAAAAAGATTTTCTAGCAGAGCGTGATTTCGATCCACGGAGCTTTGAGTTATGTGCCCAACACGCCACTCTGCTCGGTTAAACGCGTTGCAAAAACAATATAATAAAACATATTGCTAATATTGTTGGTTGATCTAAATATAAATATTCAATCTTTATCATAAAAATGTTTAAAAGCAGTTTTTTTTTAACAATTTATACTTTTTTCTTATTACATTAAAATAAACAAAGTGTATAACAGTAATTTAATCTTTCACATATTAATGTAAGAGAAGTGTACAGGAGTTTATGTAACAGTTCATCCATTGTCTTAACGTTTGCTTGTGATATACATACATTTATACTGATGTTAATAATCCATCGTCAGAAATAAAAAAAAAAAAAATATTTTACTTGCAGAGGTAGTTTCCAGCCACGGAGGGTTATGTGCCCAACACGCTTCCACTGCGCCACTCTGCTCGGTTAAACGCGTTGCAAAACAATTTAATAAAACATATTGCTAATATTGTTGGTTGGTCTAAATATAAATATTCAATCTTTATCATAAAACATTTTTTAACAATTTAAACTTTTTTTCTTATTACATTAAAATAAACAAAATTCATAACAATAATTTATTCTTTCACATATCAACGTAACAGAAGTGTACAGGAGTTTATGTAACAATTTATTTATTGTGTTAACATAGGATTGTGACTTACATACATTAACTAATGTTAATAATCCATCGTCAGAAATTAAAATCTCTTTTGCAAGCAGAGCGTGGTTTTGATCCACGGACCTCTGGGTTATGGGCCCAGCCCGCTTACACTGCGCCACTCTACTCGGTAGAACCCGTTGCAAGTACAATTTAATAAAACTTATTGTTAATATTGGTAGTTAATCTAAATGAAAATCTTTAATCTTTATCATAAAAACTTTCACAAAATCATTTTTTTTTTAAATTTATAATTTTTTTCTTAACACATTAAAATAAACAATGTGTATAACCATAATTTAATCTTTCACATATTAATGTAAGAAAGGTGGACAGAAGTTTATGTAACATTTGATTTAATGTGTTAATATCTCTTGGGACATACATTAATACATACATTAATGTATGTCCCAAGAGAGGACATACTATTGTTGTTCTATTGTTCTCTTGGGATATACATACATTAATTCTTATGCTAATAATCCGTCGTCAGAAATAAAAAAAAATATATTACTATCGGAGCGTGGTTTCGATCCATGGAACTCTGGGTTATGAGCCCAGCACGCTTCCCCCTGCGTACTTCGGTTGCACGAAACTCTATAATAATCTAATAAAGCAGATTGTTATTATTGTTATAAAAATGTTCAATCTTTACCGTGAGTTCATAAATGATTTTTTTAATAATTTATACTTTTTTAGCTTAACACATTAAAATTAACAAGGTTCTTAGCAACAATTTCTTCGTCTTCAATCTTTATCATAAAAACGTTTAAAAAACATTTTTAACAATTTATACTTCTTTTCTTATTACATTAAAATGAACAAAATTCATAACAATAATTTATTCTTTCACATATTAATGTAACAGAAGTGTACGTAACAATTTATCTATTGTGTTAACATAGGCTTGTGACTTACATACATTAACTAATGTTAATAATCCATCGTCAGAAATTAAAACCTCTTTTGCTAGCAGAGCGTGGTTTCGATCCGAGGACATCTGGGTTATGGGCCCAGCACGCTTCCACTTCGCCACTCTGCTCGGTAAAGAACGTTGCTATAATAATATAATAAACCATTTTGTTATGAAAATTTTCAATTTTTGCCGTACGTTAAAAATAATTTTTTAAAACAAATTATACTTTTTTAGCTAAACACATTAAAATAACCGACTTGTTTAGCAACAATTTTATCTTTCACATATTAATGTCAAAAACGTTAATTTATTGTGTTACAATTACTTCTTATATATGTGCACATTAACTCAGCGTTAATAATCCATCGTTAGGAACAAAAACCGTCTTACTAGCACAGGGTGGTTTTGATCCACGAACTTCTGGGTTTTGGGCCCAGCACGCTTCCAGTTCGCCAGCACGCTTCCAGTACGTTGCTATAATAATATAATAAACCATATTGTATGAAAATGTTCAATTTTTAAAGTTCAAAAATATTTTTTTTCAACAAATTATACTTTCTTAGCTTAGCACATTAAAATAAACGAAGTCTTTTGCAACAATTTTATCTTTTACATATTATTGTAAGAAAAGTGTACGCGTTTGCTTGACAGATTATTTATAGTGTTAAAATTTCTTCGTATGCACATGGGCATTAACTGGCGTTAGAATCCATCGTCAGAAATAAAAGCGTTTTACTAGCAGAGCGTGGTTTCGATCCAAGGGCCTCTGGTTTATGGGCCCAGCACGCTTGCACTGCGTACCGGAGTTAGCAATATTGCAACGAAAACTAAATCGTATTTTATACTAATATTTTATTTAATTTTGTATGTTTATAAAATTTTTAGAATTTGTTACAATATTGCTAACCGTCGATTCAAAAATAGTAATTGTTTAATATTCTTGGCAAGAGGTCTGTTTTATTGTTTTTACTATTAACCATAAAAACATCTTGGAAATTTTTTTGGCTTTAATATTATTAATTAAACGTTGTTTTCAATATTTGTTTGAAATTGAATATTTCTGTACCTTTCTTCAAATGTATAGTTAATGATGTTAATTGTAAGCTTTTTTAAAAAATTGTTCTAAATTTATTAATAATAAAATTTTTAAATATTTGAATTATTCTTATTTTGTAACACCTCTCATGCAGATCTAGAAGACTCTCCACTTGTTTGCACATTATGCAACTACATTTCTTCCATTAAATGAAGTCCTGCTGTGAGTAAGGTTAATTTAAAAACAATAATAGAAAATAGTGGACAATGTTGCATTCAAATTAATTATAAAAAATTATTCGGAAATTTTTTTGTGTTTAAATATTATTTGTCAAACTTCTATTTTAATATTTGTATGAAGTCGAATACTTCTGTACCTTTCTTCACATTGTAAAGTTGTGGGTGTTAATTTTTAACCTTTTTTTTAAATTGTTCTAAATGCATTAATAAAATGTATAAATAGTTTAATATATATTTTAGTTTGGTATCACCTTTCATGCAAATCTAGAAGTTTCTCCAATTTTACTACTACATTTCTGCAATTAAATCAAATAATTCAATGAGTGACGTTAACTTGAAAACAATAATACGTCAGAACTAAATCACTATAAATATTTAGCGATGCAATTATTTCAAAAATAAATATACTGTTAAATTAATATTGCTATAATTCAACTAACATAATTTAGATATCGATCTTTTGATATACAATGTCTTAAATTTTATGCTTTTAAAAATATATGAAAAACAAATTTATCTTGCCTAAAATATTTTATCATTATTTATTCAGTTCTAGTTATTGGCACAAAAAATCGTTGTGCAGAAGTCAGTTGAAAGCAATGCATGTATCATCGAGATTAGCGTGAGGGGGAGAGATCATCCCCCCTTGTCCATCGGATATTCTTACCGGCAAGGGAAGAATTGATAAAAAATTTAATATATAAATAGATTTTGGTTCATTTACCGAATCTGTTAGGTTCACACACTTTTGCTCTGGTTTTTATAAATTTAGCCAAATTCAAAATTATGACAATTTAATAGATTCCCCCTATATTTACGGAATTTCGAGTATTTCATGGAATCGAGCTTTTGTTCGGTGGCAACAAATTTTTTTTTCCGTTTAATTATCAATTTTTTCTTCCCATTTTTAGTATTGAGCTAACAAAATATGTATAATTTCTTTTTATATACATGGATATTAACAGGAGTTAATAATCCATCGTCAGAAATAAAAGCGTTTTACTTTCACATGTTAATGTCAGAAAAGTGTAATGAAGTTTATGTAACAGTTGATTTATTGTGTTAAATTTTGCTTGTGATACACATATGTTAACTGATGTTAACAATCCATTGTCTGCAATGAAAAACATTTACTAGCAGAGCGTAGTTTCGATCGAAGGATCTCTGGGTTATGGGACCAGCGCGCCCCCAAAGCGCCACTGAGCTTGGTTGGGCTCTCTGCTATAATAAACTAATAAAACATATTGTTATAAATATTATTGTTATAAATTCCCTTTTATATACGTGCACATTAACTGGCGATTACAATGCATGGTCAGAAATAAAATCGGGGTTTGAGCCCTGCACGCTCTGCTGGAATAAGCGAATATCTAAATAATCTAATGAAACATATTTTTATTTTTCTTGTAAAAATGTTCAGTCTTTACCAATTCCTGTCATTCAAATTCCAATTTTGTTCATAAATGAATAATTTATACTTTATTAGCTTAACATATTAAGATAAACAAAGTTTTTAGCAACAATTTTTTTCTTTCACAAATTAATGTAAGAAATTTTCTCAGAAATTATTTGACAGAATATTTATTGTGTTAAAATTCATTTTTATATACAAACCCTTTAACTGCGTTAATAATCAATCGTCAGAAATAAAAGCGTTTTACTAGCAGAGCGTGGTTTCGATCCACGGACCTCTGGGCTATGGGTCCAACACGCCTCCACTGCATACCGGAGCTAACAATATTGCAACAAAAACCAAAGCGTATTTTATACTAATAATTTTGTATATTTATAAAATTTTTAGAATTTTTTGCAATATTGCTAACCGTCGATTCAAAAGCAGCGATTGTTAATATTCTTCGCAAGAGGTCTGATTTAGTGTAGATGCATTCAAAATGTTACTATATAACCATAATTAATTTAACCATAAAAACATCTCGGAAATTTTTTTTTTTTTTAATATTATTAATTAAAATTTGTTTTCAATATTTGTTTATAATTGAATATTTCTGTACCTTTCTTCAAATGTAAAGTTTATGGTGTTAATTATAAGCTTTTTCAAAATTCTTCCAAATTTATAAATAATAAAATGTTTAAATATTTGAATTATTCTTACTTTGTAACACCTGTCATTCAAATCCAGAAGATGAGGGAATTCCTTTGCCCATCGGGTATTCTGCCCGTCATGGGAAGAATTGATAAAAAATTTAATTTATAAATAGATTTTGGTTCATTTACCGGATCTGTTAGATTCACAGACTTTTGTGCTGGTTTTTATATATTTACTCAAATTCAAAATAATTTAATAGAATCCTCCTATATTTCCCTTTTAATTTCCAGTATTTCATGGAATCAATCTTTTATTTAAGTAAACGTTGATCTGTTTCCTTTCCTGGCTGTGCAGTTTTGAGTACGTGAACTTTTTGTTAAATAATAATTTTGTATAAGTATTTATATCAATTTTTTAGGGGAACTGAATTTTACACTTCACTGTGCACAAAAGCAGGCTTTTTTCTTCTTAATATTTCTTTACGGTGTGAAGAAAAATTCCGAATTCTTTTAGAAGACAATTAATTAAATTTCGATTCACTGTTATTTATAAATATTATCAGTTCTTATATTGCTTTCTATTCTAAGGTTTAACAGCTGAAGAAAAATAATTGTCGATTGCCTTCCATATCTTTAGTATTTTTTTTAAACACAATATACAGAACAAAATGCAAAGCAGTGTGGCAGCATAAATTTAATTTCTAAATCTGAAATCTTTCTATTGATTTTGATTTTGCGTTTATTGTTCACGATTGATATCTTTAATAGTGTGGGACGCACGAATGGTGTACAACGTGAAGAAGAACCTGTAAGAGCCGTTAATGCCCACAAGATCATTTAAAAATATTTTTAATAACGAACGTATTTTTAGAACGTTATCATTCTACCATTGTCGTTTGAAAATATTCGCTGATATACCATGATTTTCCCTTACATGCACTTGTAAGTGTGATGTGAGTGCTGACTATTGAAAATAGTATTTCAGTGGAGATTATTCTAAGGTTATCTGTCGCCATCTTGTCATATGGCAGATGATATAAAATAAAAAAACATGGCAACGTGCATAATATACAGCATTCCTTTAAATTCACTCAAAAAATGGATCTTCCGCAGAAAATACTTCAAACAGTGTTGACGAAAACAAAATGTACTACTACTACTATTAGTAGTGAACTACTATTAGTATTGACGAATACAAAATAGCAACAGAAAAAAAAATCTTCATGTTGGAATGGCAACATTTATTTGTATTTGGTTTCAAGACAATTGGAAATATTAAGAACCCTTTTAAATATTTTTCAATAGTGAACATGATAATTGAATTTCAAAAAATTAGATTTTAAGTAAGCTGATTTAGAAACAGATGTAAGATTTGTTCAACTTTACAAAGCCTACAATTAAAGCTTAGAACTTAAAATTTTATGAACACTACTCTTTTAACTATTAAAAATAGAAAATAAATATCTATGATTTACACCAATAATATGCAAAATCATATGCACATGAAGGGTAAAAATAGAGATTTATGAATAAAAAATTTTTCGAATCTATTAATATATATCGGAACATTTCGATTTACCCAATTGCCCGTTAAAATTTAACCATCGAAGTCTAGCAATCGAGCCTCCTCGTTTCTAAATTTTTTTTTTTTTTCTTTCTAATGCAGCTGGTAATCATGTATACACTTGCCTTTGATGCTTTAAGGCAAGCGCTGCACAGACGTTACTCACTTATTACTACCCAAGATGTGTGTGTAGATTGAAGATAATCTATGGAAGCGGAATAATAATACCCCCGCAACGCTCCTGTTAGACCAGGATCTACGATTTAAAGTGCATTCCGAACCACTAAATACATTCATGACACCGCCGGGACTCGAACCTAAACCTGTTCGACCGAGCGCCAGAGCCAGCCACTCAGCCAACAGGCCCCTTGTTTCTTAAAGTAGTGACAACAAAATACCTCCAAAAGATTCGAACCTGATCCGTCCTACACACATGTTGCCACCGAGACACAATTTGGGTGGGAAGAGAACAAATATCAGAAGCTAAAATAACTCTGCGCCGGGATTGGATGCAATAAATCTTCAAGCCAAAGATCTCTCTACTTGAAGAACAGGAACTCCGCTTTACCTGGGGTGCACCGTGTAATTAAATGCAACTTCAAATGTTTCTATTTGTCATCATAACTTCCAATTCGCATCCTCGATTCTAGTGCTTGAAAGCTTTGAAACTGCTGCCCCAGCCGAGAAGAAGAATAAACCAGCCGCCTAACAATTTAACGTATGTACCGGCTAATGCATAGGTAAAGAAACTTTCAGCTCGACACCTCTTTTACAGCTTCGAATCCAACCTGTTTCCATGCAGGGTGCTCCAACTACCATTTTTTTTTAGAAAATTTCTTTCTCACAATTACTTTAGAATGAGTGAAAGTTTGTTTTTAAATCCTGTATTTTATTATAATAGAGTAAGTAAGTCCATTCTCACAATAACTCTAAACTTCTACTTTGGGCAAGAATTGTAACTAAATTAATCAACAAAATTCGATTCCATCCTCATTAAGAATCATTCTTATAAAATTTTGCTTAAGATGGATTCCGATATTTATAAGATATATATTTTTTTATTTTGTTATAGAATGGGATACCTTAAATCATTTAGACTCACACACGAATTTGTTCTAGTCTGGAATGCTAGAAATAATTTTAATTTAATTACTCTTTAATTGAATAACATGCAACATTTCGCAGCACCATCAACAACTTCCATCGCAGTGCCATTCAGTCACAAAAATTTACATATCCCCAAGATCTGTAATGGTGTACAGCGCATGAAGTCAGCGCAACAAACAATTTATAAATACTGGCGTGTTATGCGTACATCGTGTTATTTCATGCTTTAAATGCTTTATAAGTTCAATAGAAAATTATTCTAATATATTACATTAACTAAAGGTTTGAGTGTCTTGTATTGTAATATACTAAATCGCTATTACACTTTGAAAAATCGAGTTATTAGGATAATTAGTTTTAAAAATGTCAGAAGATGAAAGAAAATCCGACAGTTTTGGCGAAACCTTCAAAGATGAGGCAGAGGATCCGGCACTCTTTGAAACCCTACGAAGAGTACAAGTAGGACGTAACATGCAGAATCACCTCCGGACTGGAAATGCTACGTCAAGTGAACCGCCAGCTGATCTATTTCATCGTATGCCAGGACCTCGAAACCCCATCAGCTTCTATATGGGTGCGGATAATGTGCAACAATCTGCTGATTATTTCTTCTTGCAACGAACTTCAAATACAAAGAAATATATCGAATACTAACGACTCTTTAACCGGATGTAAAAAAATGCGTTATTCTGAAATATAAATCCTAACGAAAGTAGTATTCAGCCTCTTGACCTGAGCATCAGGGGAGCCTCGTATAAATCGGACGGGATAAGCGGTGTTGAAAATGGTAGCTGTCAAAAGATTCAAACTAAGACTTCCACAAGTTCTGCGGAGTGTTAGAGTTCAGATTTGAGTTCTTCTAAGAATTCAAGTGAAAGAAACACCTGTGTGATGTCTGAAGAATAGAATTGTCCAGTCTCAGCCGTCGCAAGAAAAATTCACACCGGTGAGAAACCATTTAATATAAGTAAGATTTCCACAACTTCCAAGGAGTGTTCGAGCTCAATTTTCAGTTCTTCAAAGAATTCAAGAGACCAAGTTGAAAACACGTGTGTGTTGACTGAAGAAAATAATTTCTAGCTTGTCTAGTCTAAAGGCTGACATTAGTATTCACACAGGTGAGAAACCATTCAGTGCCATACTTGCCAAAAGTACTTTTAACCAGTCCTCAAATCTCTGCACTCGCATACATTTACACACCGGTGAGAAACCGTGCATCTGCAAAACTTGTCAAAATGTCACATCTCGTAGATCACGAGGGCTATTTCCTCCGGTACAAATTTACATTGTGTCTATTGTGATTTTGAAACTGCCATAAACGTTCGCTGGGTAGACACTCGAAAAATTTCATTCTGAGCATGTGGGGAAAATGTCCCCGTTTGTAATAAATATTTCTACTCGAAAGGTTTGCTACAGTCTCATAAATGTAAAGAAATATAGTAATAGACTCTTAGCATTAATAAGGATTTAAAAATGTATTACGTAGCTTAATTGTGAAGCATTTCTTTTTGGTTCATGCCAAATATCGTTTATTTTATCTAGTCTCGATAATCAAAAGCAGTCTCTCCCACACTTTGGTGGGAAATAGTTGCTATTAGAAGCAATTGCTAATAAATTTAAAAAGCGTTGAACACAATTCCAAGCTCTAAATAAAAATGCAATATGACTGCCCAATAACTATGTTCGATAGACTTTTGAAATATATTAAATACGGCTGCGGATAAAAGAATTTTTCTGACTATGAGGATTAGTCGCTTTGTGCTTAAGTGGCCTATTATTCTATTTAAAAGTTTTATTGTAATTTTTTTCTTATTGTGATTTTTTCACGTTTTAATGCGATTTTTGTGTTACTTAACAATTTTTACAATTTTAAATGGTATAATGATCTTAATCTAAAATCCTTGTTTACATGAATAATAAATTTTAACGCTAACTTTAAGTTTAAAATTTTTTTTCCCCTTTATTTTGAAATGTGCATCTTTAAGCTAGAATGTATTCAATATATTTTAAACGGCTTTAAAAATATTTTTAGCATATTTGTAAAATCAATATTTTATGTATAGATGATTTAATCATTCTATTGGTTTAGTTTTGAAATATTCATTTCTAATTGGAGTTTTAATTGCTATAAGAGTTAATTATATTTTGCAGTTTCAAAATTTGATTTAGATGCATTATATTAATAGATCAACGAATATTGAATGGATTTTTACTCGTTGCTTTGCAACTGATGTATCCATAGCAAGATGTGTATTATATGCATCTATGGTGTGTTTTATACCGATATTTTATCTAATTATAGATGTTTGTAAAATTTTTAGAATGTGTTGTAATATTTCAAACCGTTGATTCAAATTTATGATTATTAATATTCTTTTGCATCCACATTATACACAAACCTATTGCTTTCAAAATTTTACTATTAACCATTTTTGCCTTTATATATTATTAATCTTTGTTTTCAATATCTGTATGAAAATGAATATTTCTGTATCTTTCTTCAAATGTACGGTTATTGGGGTTAATTTGTGGTTTTTATATATTGTTCTAAATTTATTAATAATAAAATGTTTAGTTTATGTAAATTCTTCAATTTTGCTGATACCTTTCATGCAAATCAAAAGATTCTCCACTTGTCTGCACTAATATTGCAGCAACATTGCTACCATTAAATCAAATGCTGCAGTGAGGGAGTTTAATCTAAAAACAATAACAGCAGATAGTGTATGTAGTGATTATTGTTTTTCGTTAAATCAACATGAAAAAACAATTTTGTAAAAATTGTTCATCTTAAAATAAAACTGTTCCTTGTGGAACACTTTGTTCGAAGCGGGCAGTGAGATAACGTTAAACAAGAAATTAATGTAGTTTTCATTCATGTTAATTCTCGGTATAAAATTATTTGCAATGTACAGAATTATCAAATTATTTAGTACGTAGTATCAGACTCAATGTTGTAGAATTGCGTCTAATGGTGGAGTTGAGGAATCTTGAAAGGAGAACAGGGTAGGGGTTCATATGTCGTCACTTCTCTTCTGGCCCAATTCGATATTTGAGTTTAATGTAGCACAATTATGTTCGTTTGAGACAGCATTGAGAGAGAATGTTGCGTCAGCGGTGCTGTCATTTTTAATGATTTCCATTTCCAAATTACTATGGGTGGTTGTAGAAGAACGCAGGACAAACGGAGTTTATGTTGAGATACTTTTAGATTTGACCAATTGTGAGTAAAATGGCCTTCATCTTAACACCATGTGTTGTGTTTGGCTTTTAAGTCGCCAACAATACTGCTCTATCGGTGTAATTGGGTAATGTCTCCTTCTGGTGTTATAATTCTATCAACTACGGTGGTGGTAGATGCTTGAAGTCATTATATTGAATCCATTTCAGCTGTATTTTCTGTTCTATTGAAGAGTTGGAATATGCATTTTTTGGTGAATTAAATTTCCTTGATCACATGGTCAAGATATAGTTGCTTAAATTATAACTTTTACATCAATTATTAATTACAATATGCAAATAAGTAATTATTTGTATATTAAAAATACGGATAAAGTTCATTATTAGCTATTAATATTTTGGTATATTGCGTGCCATTTGTTTTAATTGTTTCTGTCGATTGATTCGATTGAAATGTGTAGTTTTTACCTACTTGCATCTGTACTATATAAATCTGTAGGATGTTTTTATTTGCATTATGCATCAATTACAGTTATTATGTAATAAATTACAGTTGTTTAAAGTATGGAAGACTTCCTTTGCTTTCCAAGTATCTGAGACTTGGATTTAAAAAAAAAAATAATTATATTTTTCTACATTAATTGTATAAGAATTTATTTGCCCTTCTAATATGCTCCTTTTGTTCTACGTTGAAGTGCTGGAAAATTTAAGAAAAATTACATATTTTATCAGAAGCCCAGACAAATTTTTAAAAGTATCCAGCGAATAAAATTTGCCATGGAATTTTGTGAGTGTTTTTAATAGTTTTTACTTTACTTTTCGAAATGTCCTTATAAATTAAAGAATTCTGCGAAAGCCTGCATTACATTAAATCGATTTTAAGCTACACAAATGTATGCTTAATAGATGTAATGTTACAGTAGCAGGAAAAATGCTTCGAATTGAAATTATATCGTAATATTTTTGAACAAATAAAATATCAAAATTCCAAGCCTTTCTTCGCTGAAACTGTTCTGCCTGGATAAAAATTCATATTTTTACACTTACTCAAATTGATAATTTGAATTTTAAAAAGGACTTTTGCTCCTCAAATATATTTTTCAATAAGAAAACTGAAATAGGAATTACAAATATTTCAGGTGTTCGCAAACCTTCAAAATTATATGCAGTTTTATTCCTCTCTGGTTGCGTCAATGAGTGACAAATCCCGCGCGCTATTTCGCGGACTATGTGTTTTGAGTGATTCCCTTTCACCAACTCCAAAAAGCGCAATCATGTTCAAACGTCCCTTTTATGAACTAAAATGTTTTATTAAAAATCTTTCACATATTAATGCAAGTAAAGTTTGCAGAAGTTTATTTGATAGCTTATTTATTGTGTTTAAAAATTCCTTTTTATATACGTGGATAATAACTGGCGTTAAAAATCTATCGTCAGAAATAAAAAAAAAAAGTTCACTAGCAGAGCGTGGTTTCGATCGGCGGACCTCTGGGTTATGCGCCCAGAACGCTTCCACTGCGCCACTCTGTTCGGTTAAAATTTGCCCTATAATAATCTAATAAAACATATTGTTAATACTATTATAAAAACGTTCTACATTTATCGTACGTCTATAAAAACATTTATACTTCTTAGATGAAACACATTAAAATAGAAAGTGTATAACAATAATTTATCTTTCACATGCTATTGTAAGAAAAGTTCACAGACGATTATGTAGTTGATTTATTGTACTAAAGTGTGCGTGTGATATACGTACATCAAATGACGTTAATAATCCATCATCTGAAATAAAAAAAAAGTATTTTACCAGCAGAAAGGGTTTTCGATCCACAGACCTCTGGGTTATGGGCCCAGCACGCTTCCACTGAGCCACTATGCTCGATTGAGCGCTTTGCTATAATAATCTAATAAAACATATTGTTATTATTGTTATAAAAATGTTCTATCTTTAGCGTGAGTTCATAGATGAATTTTTTTAGCTTAACACATTAAAATAAACGAGGAGAATAGCAATAATTTAATCTTTCACATATTAATGTAAGAAAAGTGTACAGAAGTATATTTGACAGATTATTTATTGGGTTAAACTCTGTGCCGGAATTGGATACATTAAATCTTCTGGACAAAGACCTTCTCAACTTGAAGAACAGGAAATCAGCTTTACTTTGGTACCGTGTATTTCATTTCAACTTTAAAATTCGATCAGAAATCACAGCTTCCAATTCGCATCCATGATTTACTACTACACCACACCGCACCACATCCCTGTGCCTACAGCTGAGTTGCCTCTTTACAGTTTGGAAATGATGTTGATGGGAAGAAGTCTGATTGGGCTCTGTGACGCTCTACGGTTATATGAGACTGGGGCCTACAGCTTAAAGAGGATTCCGAACCATTACAGCATCCATGGTACCGTCATGATTCGAACCCGATTCCTGTTGTTCCGAGTACCAGAGTGTTAGTCACTCCGCCATCAAGCCACCTGCCTAACGATTTAACGTATTTTCCTGTTAATGCAAAGGTAAGGAAACTTTCAGCTTGGCACCTCTTGCACAGTTTCGAATCCAACCTGTTTTCATCAGGCCACTCCAATTAGAATGTTTTTATAAAAATTCTTACTTACATTTATTTTGCAATGAGTGAAAGCTTTTCATTAAATGCTTTACTTCAAATAGTCCTCAAAAGTTAAATTACAAAAATAAAACACTTGTGAAATCCTACTTTTCCGAATGTAAAATGTTTATTATTAAAAGGATAAAAGGTGCGCTTTGGAGTACATTTGTTTTCTCTTAAATTTACTTGTATTTGTCTCAGTTGATTTGATACATCAAAGCTGCTTAAATCATGTGAATGCAAAGGAAGTATTTAATTCATTGTATTTTAAACAATTATATTCTTACAATAATCCTAAATTTGAATAAACAGTAAATCAAAACTATAAATAAATTATCATTGCACAAATTCATATTAGATTAATCAGCAAATTCGAATCCATAGCATAGGAATCATTGTTATCAAATTTTGCTTAACATGGACTCCAAGATTTAGCAGATATTTTTTAATATTTTATAGAAAGGGATGTCTAAAATTCTAAAAACTCACACAAGAATTAGATCTAATCTGTAATGCCAGAAATATTTCTAATTTAATTACAGTTCACTTGAATAATGTGTAACATTTCGCAGCTCCAACAATAACTTCCATCGCAGTTTCATTCCAGTCACAAAATTTACATATCCACAAGCTCTGTAATGATGCACAGCGCATGAATTTAGCGCAACAAACATAATTCATAAATACTGGCGTGTTATGCATGCAGTGTGCTATTTCATGTTTGGCAAGTTTTATGAATTTTTAGTTCAATATAAAATTTTTATAACATTAAATATATTAAAATTTTAACTGAAGTTTTCTTTTTCCTTGATTGTAATATACCAAATCGGTATTAGATTTTGAAAAACCTAGTTATTAGGATAACTAGTTTTAAAAATGTCACAAGATGAAAGAAAATCCGACAGTTTCGGCGAAACCTTCAAAGATGAGGCAGAGGATCCTGCACTTTTTGAAAATCTACGAAAAACAGAAGTAGGATGTAACATGCAGAATCACCCCGGAACTGGAAATGCTACGTCAAGTGAATCGCCAGCTGATCTATTTCATCGTATGTCAGGACCTCGAAATCCCATGAACTTTGATATGGCCGCGGAAGGAGGACAAAATGTTGTCCGTTCTTCAGAGAACGTCCACCAATCTGCTGAATATTTCTTTTCACAGCGCACTTCAATTAAAAGAAATATATCGAATACTAACGACTCTTTAATCGGATGCAGTGTATGGAATAAAAAAATGCGTTATTGTGAAACAAATCCTAACGAAATCAGTTGTCAGCCTCTTGACCTCAGCATCAGGGGAGCCTCGAACAAAACGGACGGGATAAGCTGTGGTGAAATCGGCAGCTGTCAAAAGACTCAAAGTAGTACTTCCGCAAGTTCTACGGAGTGTTCGAGTTCAGCTCTGAGTTCTTCTGATAATTCAAGAGAAAAAGGAAAGAAACACGTGTGTGATGTCTGCAAAAAAGAATTTCCTTTCTTGTCTAGACTAAAGACTCACATGCGTATTCACACCGGCGAGATACCGCACGTCTGCAACAATTGCCAAATGGCCTTTTGCGAATTCTCAGGTCTCAAAAAACACATGCGTATTCACACCGGGGAGAGACCATACTCCTGCAAAATTTGTCAACAAACATTTACTCAATCGTCTAATCTCAATCGTCACGTGGCTATTCACTCCGGAATAAAATTACATTGTGACTATTGCAATTTTGATACTCACCTAAAAGGTTCGCTGAATAAACACTTGGAAACTTATCATTCTGAGCATAAGGAAAAATGCGATGCTTGTAGTCATTATTTCTACTCAAAGAAGTCGCTGCAAACTCATAAATGTAAAAAAATATAGTAACAAACTTCTAGAAAAAAAAAACGCATTTAAAATTTTATTTTGCAGATCAATTATAAAACTTTTCTGTTTGGTTCATGCCAAATATTGTTTACCCTGTTATTTAATCTCGATACTAAAGAACGTTCTCTCCGAAAAATGTTTGAGCAATAATTGCTGTTGAATAAAAGTGCTAATAATTTAACCAGAGTTGAAGAAAGTTCCATAATCTAAATCAGAAATGCAATATGACTGCCCAATAATTAAGCTTGAGAGACACTTGAAATATATTAAATACGGCTACCATAATTGAATTTTCTCATTATGAAGATTATTTGTTTTGAGTGGCTTATTGTGTAAGTTTTATTGTGATTGTTTCGTTGTGATTCGTTCACGTTTTACATGCGATTCTCGTGTTAATTATCAAATTTTAAATGATATAATGATTCTTAATCTAAAATTCTTGTTTACATGAATAATAAATTTTATTGCTAAATATTTGTCTAAAATTTTTTCCTTTATTTTGAATATGCATCTTTAAGCTAGAATGTATTCAATATATTTTAATTGGCTTTAAAATATTTTTAGAGTACTTGTAAAATAAAATATTTTAAGTTGAGGTGTTTTTAAACATTCTATTGGTTTAGTTTTAAAATATTCATTTCTAATTGGTGCTTTAATTAATTTTCTATATGTTATGGTTTGATTTAGATGCATTATAATAATAAATCAACGAATATCGAATGGATTTTTACTCGTTGCTATGCAACGGATGTATCTATAGTAAAATGTGCATCAGATGCATGTATGATGTGTTTTATACTGATATTTTATCTAATTATGGATGTTTGTAAATTTTTTAGAATCTTTTGTAATATTTCAAACCGTTGATTCAAAACTGATTATTAATATTATACACAAACCTATTGCTTTCAAAATTTTAATACTAACCATCAAAATTTTACTATTAACCATTTTTGTATTTAAATATTATTAATCAAACTATATAAAATCTTTTATGAAAATGAATATTTCTGTATCTTCCTTCAAATGTACAGTTATTGGTTTTAATTTGTGGCTTTTATATATTGTTCGCAATTTATTAATAATAAAATGTTTAGTTTGATGTATATTTTTTAATTTTTCTGACACCTTTCATGACAATCAAAAGATTCTCCACTTGTCTGCACTAATATTGCAGCAACATTGCTACCATTAAATTAAATACTTTAGTGACTGAGTTTAATCTAAAAACAATAACAGTAGATAGTAAACAATGGTGCGTGTATGTATCGAGAATCTCCCGAGTATTGCTTTTCGTTAAAAAAACAATTTACAAACAAACAACAATAAATTGTTTATCTGAAAATAAGTATTGCTTGTGAAATTCTTTATTCAAAGCCGGCTGTGAGATAGCGTTAAAGAAGAAATTAATGTACTTTGCATTTATGTTAAATCTCGGAATAAAATTATTTGCAATGTACAGATTTTGTACGTAGTATCAGACTCAATGTTGTAGAATTGCGTCTAATGGTGGAGTTGATGGAATCTTGAAAGGAGAACATTGTAGTGGTTCATATGATTTCACTTCTCTTCTGACCCAATTCGATATTTGAGTTTAATGTAACACAATTATGTTCGTTTGAGACATCATTGTGAGAGAACTTTGCGTCAGGGCTGCTGTAATTTTAATGATTGCCATGTCCAAAGTACTATCGGTGGTTGTAGAAGAAGGCAGGACAAACGACGTTTATGTTGAGATATTTTAGATTTGACAAATTGTGAGTAAAATGGCCTTCATCTTAACACCATGTGTTGTGTTTGGCTTTTAAGTCACCAACAATACTGCTCTATCGGTGTAATTGGGTAATGTCTCCTTCTGGTGTTATAATTCTATCAACTACGGTGGTGGTAGATGCTTGAAGTTATTATATTGAATCCATTTCTGTTGTATTTTCTGTTCTATTGAAGAGTTGGAATATGCATTTTTTGGTGAATTAAATTTCCTTGATCACATGGTCAAGATGTAGTTGCCTAAATTATAACTTTTACATCAATTATTAATTACAACATGCAGATAAGCACTTTTTGTATATTAAAAATACAGATAAAGTTCATTATTAGCTATTAATATTTTGGTATATTGCGTGCCATTTGTTTTAATTGTTTCTGTCAATAGATTCGATTAAAATGTTTAGTCGACTTAAATCTGTACTATATAAATCTGTAAGATGTTTTTGTTTGCTTGTTTGTATTTGATTAAATTGAAATTTTTATGCAATCAATTACAGTTGTTTAAAGTATGTAGGACATCCTTTGCTTTATCAAGTATCTAAGACTTGGACTTAAAATATCAACTATATTTTCTACATTAATTGTATTAAAATTTATTTCCCCTTCTAATATACTTTTGTTCTACGTTGAAGTGCTGGAAAATTTAACAAAAATAAACATATTTTATCAGAAGGCCAGAAAAATTTTCAAAAGTATCCAGCGAACAAAATTTTCATGGAATATTGTGTTTCTAATAGTTTTCATTTTAATTTACAATGACATTTCAAAAAGGAAAGAAATCTCCGAAAGCCTGCATTACAGTAAAGTTACAGTAGCAGGAAAATGCTTCGAATTGAAATTATGTCATAATATTATTGAACAAATAAAATATCAAAATTCCAAACCTTTCCTCGCTGAAACTGCTATGCCTGGAAAAGAAATGCATATTTTTTAACTTACTTAAATTAATAATTTGAATTTGGAAAAGGACTTTCGCTGCTGAAATATATTTTTGAATAAAACAATTGAAATAAAGAATTACAAATATTTAATTTGTTCGTAATTATATGCAGTTTAATTAGCTAAGTGGCTTAATTTTCTCTGTTTGCGTCCATGAGTGACAAATACCCACGTGCTGTTTCGTGGTCCATGTGTTTTGAGAGATTCACATTTCCAACTCCAAAAGTGCAATTGTATTCAAATGTCCATTTAATGAACTAAAGTGTTTTATTAAAAACCTTTCACATATTAATGAAAGAAAAGTGAACAGAAGTTTACTTGACAAATTATATGTTTTAAAATTCCTTTCTATAAACATGGACATTAACAGGCGTTAATAATCCATCGTCAGAAATAAAAAAAGATTTATTATTAAAGTGGGGTTTCGATCCACGGAACTCTGGGTTATGGGCCCAGCACGCTTCCAGTACGCCACTCTGCTTCAGTAACCGCGTTGCTATAATAATCTAGTAAAACATTGCTATAAAAAATGCTTAATCTTTACCGTGTGTTCATAAATGATTGTTTTTAACAATTGATACTCTTTTAGCTTAACACATTAAAATAAACGAAGAGAATAACAATAATTTAATCTTTAACATATTAATGTAAGAAATGTGTACAGAAGTGTATGTAGAAGTTGATTTATTGTGTTAAAGTTTGCTTCTGATATGCGTACATCTGATGTTAATAATCCATCGTCGGAAATAAAAAAAAAATGTTTCACTAGCGGAGCGTGGATTCGATCTTCGGACCTCTAGGTCTTGCGCCCAACACGCTTCCTCTGCGCCACTCTGCTCGGCTGATCGCTTTGTTCTAATAATCTAGTAAAACATATTATTATTATTATTATAAAATTGTTCAATCTTCACTAGGCGTAAAAAACATTTTTTAACAACTTACATTTTAACTTAACACATTTAAATAAAAGAAATGTATAACATAATTTAATATTTCACATATTAATGTAAGAAAAGTTTACAGAAGTTAATTGGACAAATTAGTTACTGTGTTAAAGTCTGTGCCGGAATTGGATACAATAAATCTTCTGGACAAAGACTTTCTCAACTTGATGAACAGGAAATCAGCTTAACTTTGGTACCGTGCATTTCATTTCAACTTTAAAATTTGATCAGAAATCACAACTTCCGATTCACATCCTTGATTATGCTATCTGAGTGTTTTGAAACTGGTGCCCCGCAAAATGGAAGAATAAACCAGCCGCCTAATGATTTACTACTACACCACACCGCACCACATCCCTATGCCTACAGCTGAGTTGCCTCTTTACAGTTTGGAAATGATATGGATGAGAAAAAAGTCTGATTGGGCTCTGTGACGCTCTACTGTTATGTGAGACTGGGGTCTACAGCTTAAAGAGGATTCCGAAACATTACAGCATCCATGGTACCGCAACGATTCGAACCTGATGCCTGTGATCGCCACTCGACTATCAGGCCGCCTGCCTAACGATTTAACGTATTTACCGCTTTATGCAGAGGTAAGGAAACTTTCAGCTTGTTACCTCTTGTACAGTTTCGAATCCAACCTGTTTTCACCAGGCCACTCAATTAGAATGTTTTTTAAAAAAATTCTTACTTACATTTATTTTGCAATGAGTGAAAACTTTTCATTGAATTGTTTACTTTAAATTGTCCTCAAAAGTTAAATTTCAAAAATAAAACACTTGTGAAATCCTACTTTTCTGAATGCAAAATGCATATTATTAAAAGATAAAGAGCTGCGCTTCTGTGAGCATTGGTTTTTCTCTAACATTTACTTGCATTTGTTTCAGTTGATTTGATAAACCAAAGCTGCTTAAATCATGAGAATGCAAAGGAAGTATTTAATTCATTATACATGTATTTTAAATAATTATATTCTTACAATAATCCTAAATTCGTAATAAACAGTAAATCCAAAGTATAAGTAAATTATCATTGTGCAAATTCTTATTAGATTAATCAACAAAATTCGAATCCATCCCACATGCTTAATATGGATTGCAAGATTTAGAAGATATTTTTAATTTTTTTATAGAAAAGGAATGTCTAAAATTATGAAAACTTACACACGAATTAGATCTAATCTGGAATTTTAGAACTTCCATCGCGGTTTTATTCCAGTCACAAAATTTACATATCCACAAGCTCTGTAATGATGCACAGCGCATGAAGTCAGCGCAACAAACATAATTTATAAATACTGGCATGTTGTGCATACAGCGTGCTATTTTATGTTTTTGAAGTCGAATGTAAAATTTTTATAACATTAAATATATTAAAATTTTAACTGAAGTTTTCGGTTTCTTTGATTGTAGTATACTAATCGGTATTGCACTTTGAAAAACCTATTTTTTAGGATAACTAGTTTTAAAAATGTCAGAAGACGAAAGAAAAGCCGACAAGTTTGGCAAAACCTTCAAAGATGAGGCAGATGATCCTGAACTTTTTGAAAACCTACGAAGAACAGAAGTAGGACGTGCCATGCAGAATCGCCCCTGGACTGGAAATGCTACGTCAAGTGAACGTCATCTGATCTGTTCCATCGTAAATCAGGACCTCCAAATCCGATGAACTCCGATATTGGTGCTGAAGGAGGACAAAATGCTGTCCGTTCTTCAGAGAACGTTCACCAATCTGCTGAATATTTCTTTCCGCAACGAACTTCAAATAAAAGAGATATATCGAATACTAACGACTCTTTAGCTGGATGTAGTGTACGGAATAAAAAAAATGCGTTATAGTGAAATGAATCCTAACGAAAGTAGTTGTCAGCCTCTTGACCTTAGCTTGAGGGGAGCCTCGAACAAAACGGACGGAATAAGAGACGGTGAAATCAGCAGCAGTCAAAAGACTCAAAGTAGTACTTCCGCGTCTGCCACGAAGTGTTCGTGCTCAGCTTTCAGTTCTTCTGATAATTCAAGAGAAAAAGGAAAGAAACACGTGTGTGATGACTGCAAAAAAAGAATTTCCTTTCTTGTCCAAACTAAAGACTCACGAGCTCATTCACACCGGTCAGAAACCGTTTGTGTACAACATTTGCCAAAGGGAATTTAACTGATCCTGTAATCTCGAAACTCACAAGCGTACTCACACCGGTGAGAAGCTGTTCGTGTGCAATATTTGCAAAAAGGTATTTAAACAACCTCATCATCTCGAAAATCACATGTGTACTCACACCGGGGAGAAACCATACATCTGCGAAATTTGCCAACAAGCATTTTCTACATCGTCCAATCTCAAGCGCCACGAAGCTATTCACTCCACAACAAAATGACATTGTGAATATTGCCCGTGATTATTATGAAACTGCCCATAAACCTTCGCTGAATAAACACTTATACCATTCTGAGAAATATACCATTCTGAGTATAAGGAGAAATGTTTCGTTTACTGTCATTATTTCTACTCGAGGGAGTCTCTGAAATCTCATCAATGTAAAAAACTATAGTATTGTTCTCTCAGTGTCATTTAGCATTTACAATTTAATTTCTTGATAAGTTTATAATTTTGTTTTCTTTATGCCAAATATAGTTTACTCTGTTAACCCATCTCGACACTAAAGAACGTTCTCTCCCAACATTTTTTGGGCCATGGGACAAGTAACTATTGGGATAAAAGTGCTAATAAATTTTACAAGGGTTAAAGATAATTCCAAACTGTAAATTAAAACTAATGCGGCTGTCCAATAACTATGTTTGATAGACTCTTGAAATATATTAAATACGCCTGTAATAACTGAATTTTTCTCATTATGAGGATTAGTCGGTTTGTGCTTGAGTGGCCTATTATTCTATTTAAAAGTTTTATTGTGATTGTTTCGTTGTGATTCGTTCACGTTTTAATGCAGTTCTCGTGTTAATTAACAATTTTTACAATTTTAAATGGTATAATGATCTTAATCTAAAATCCTTGTTTACATGAATAATAAATTTTATTACTAACTTTAAGTGTAAAATTTTTTTTTTCCTTTATTTTGAAATGTGCATTTTTAAACTAGAATGTATTCAATATATTTTAAGTGGCTTTAAAATAATTTTTAGCATATTTGTAAAATCAATATTTTATATACAGGTACTTTTAAACATTCTATTGGTTTAGTTTTGAAATATTAGTTTCTAATTGGAGTTTAAATTCAATTGCTATAAGAGTTAATTATATTTTGTAGTTTGAAAATTTGAATTAGATGCATTATATTAATAGATCAATGAATATTGAATGGATTTTTACTCGTTTCTATGCAACGGATGTATCTATAGCAAGATGTTTATTATATGCAGCTATGATGTGTTTTATACTGATATTTTATCTAATTATGGATGTTTCTAAAATTTTTAGAATCTGTTGTAATATTTCTAACCATTGATTCAAAAGGATGATTAGTAATATTATTTGCATCTACACTAAATCACACTTATTGCATTCAAAATTTTACTATTAACCATAAAAACCCCGAATTTTTTTTCGCGTTTAAATATTATTAATCAAACTTTTGTTTTCAATATTTGCATGAAGATGAATATTTCTGTATCTTCCTTCAAATGTACAGTTATTGATGTTAATAAATGACTTTTATATATTGTTCTAAATGTATTTTTATACATCAAACTAAGCATTTTATTATTTTCTTGCGGCAGATATTGAGGCAGATTCGTATATTTCGGTAGCATATCTCGTCCAAATCTAGAAGATTCTCCACCTGTTTACACTAATATTACACCTACATTGCTTCCATTAAATGAAATACATACTTCAGTGAGTGGGATTGTCGACGATTTTCTATTATTGCTTTTAAATCAATGTTACGTTTATGTACAGAACATATCCTGAGCATTATTCACTTTGGGAAATTCAACATGAGCAACTTATTAAAAATTGTTTTTTTTTATCTTAAAAATAAGCGTCTCTGTTGAATTCTTTCTTCGAGGTGGGCTGTGAGATAGCGTTAAACAAGAAATTAAAGTAGTTTTACTTCCTGTTAAATATCCATATAAAAATTATTTGCAATGTACAGAACTATCAAAAAGCAGATGTTGCCTTAGTATCAGAGTCAATATTGTAGAATTGCCTCTAATGGTGGAGTTCATGGAAAATTGAAAAGGGCAACAGGGTAGTTGTTTACATAACGTAACTTCTCTTTCTACCCAATTCGATATTTCAATTCAATATCGTTTGTTTGGGACATCATTGTGAGAGAATGTTAATTCAAATTTTATCATAAGATTGTTCAACTACAGTATTAAAAATTCCAAACCTTTCCTAGCTGAAACTGCTATGCCTGGATAAGAAATTCATATTTTTTAATTTACTTAAATTGATATTTTGAATTTTCAAAAAGACTTTCGCTCCTCAAATATATTTTTGTATAAGGCAACTGAAATAGAGAATTATTTCTAATATTTCAATTGTTCAGTAAAACCTTCAATTATATGCAGTTGAATTATCTAAGTTATTTATTTATCTCTGGTTGAGTCAATGAGTGACAAAGTAACAAAGTGATGTTGTTCGACAATGTTCTTTCAGTGATTTCCATTCTCCAACTCCACAACGCGCAATCATATTCAAATGTCCATTTTGTGAACTAAAGTGTTTTATTAAATATCCAAGAGTATGAACAAATAATCTGTTTCCCACCAGAGAATTAATTTAAAAGAACATAAAAACATTGTTTTTCAATATTCATTGTATGAAAATGTAACTCTTCCCCTAATACAAACCTTTACTCTACGTTCAACATGGAGTGCGAAAAAATTTCTTTACTAGGAGAGCGTGGTTTCGATCCACGGACCTCTGATTTACAGTGCCAGCACGCTTCCACTGTGCCACTCTGCTGGGTTTATCGCGTTGTAGTACAATGTTCTAATAAAAACATATTGTTATAAAATGTTCAATCTTTACCGTGTTTTCATAAAGGAAGTTTTTAAATAATTGATACTTTTTTTAGCTTACCACACTAAAATAACCGGAAGTGTTTAGCAACAATTTTATATTTCACATATTAATGTCAGAAAAGTGTACATAAATTTATTTAACAGATTATTTAATTGTGTTAAAAATTACTTTTATATATATATACATGGACATTAACTGGCGTTAATAATCCATCATCAGAAATAAAAACTTTTTGCTATCGGAGCGTGATTTCGATCCACGGACCTCTGATTGGCCCAGCACGCTTCACTGCGTCACTCTACTTGGTAAAACGCGTTTCTATAATATAAATTAAACTATTGTTACGAAAATGTTCAATTTTTACCGTGTGTTCAAAAATTATTTTTTAACAATTTACACTTTTTAGTTTAACACTCTAAAATAAACGAAGTGTTTTGCAACAATTTTTTCTTTCACATATTATTGTTAGCAAAGTATACAGAAGTTTATTTAACAGATTATTTATAGTGTTAAAATTTTTTTTTATTACTACATCGACATTAACAGGCCTTAGAATCCGTCGTCAAAAGTAAAAAGGTTTTACTAGCAGAGCGTGGTTTCGATCCACGGACCTCTGGGTTATGGGCCCAGCACGCTTCCACTGCGCCACTCTGCTTGGTAAAACGCGTTGCTATAATAATATAATTAAACTTATTGTTACGAAAATGTTCAATTTTTACCGTGTGTTCAAAAAATATTTTTTAACAATTTACACTTTTTTAGTTTAACACTCTAAAATAAACGAAGTGTTTTGCAACAATTTT
>BPLR01009084.1:60000-77421 GCA_021605095.1 Caerostris extrusa | reverse complement strand
AACAAATTATTTCAAATAACCATAGGCAAGGAATTTCAAAATTGTTCCAACTTTTTCTTCAATTTTAAAAATAAATTTCTAACGGTTACATCTGCTAAATTTCGAATACATCATGCATATTAGAATATGTTAAAATTTACTTCTTTCACAAATTTTGTTTTTTATTTAATTCATTTTTATATGAAAAACTTAATACTCACTAGTAGTGGAAAAAAAGTGAAGCATGAAATGTTCGTCGACTTGATTTAAGAAAATTACACTTTATGAACGTTTTAAGAATATTTTGTAACACCCAAATATTTCAAATGAACAGTATTCTAAAGAAGTCACTGTTGCGTTTTTCTAAATAAATAAACAAACTGAGCATTGTTATTAAGAATTTGCTATCGTAAAAAATAATGAATATCAACAATGAAAATTTTAATTTTAACAATGTATGGTTATTTCAATATTTCCAAGGACATATGCAGTCTATTTGCATTAATGTCTGAGATTACGAGAATGTTTTTATGTCCTCAATTCTTAATATAACGCGTATAAAATATATTCAATATGTTCAGCATTATAGGTTGCAAATTAACAAGAGATGTTGTAGTTTCCAATAAATAGCTTTCTAACAGCACTATAGTACTATTCACAACATTTAATTAATTCATTGTATATTAAATTCCTATTTTTACATCCTTTCTCATAAATCAAAATTTTGCGTTAATCAAATCACAGCCTAACGTCCGAATGATTCGCACTCCGTTGAAAAGACGAATCCTTTGTCACTTGGGTTGAAAGGTGATTCAATGATGAGTTGCATGGCCTTTTGGTGAACTGTGAAATTAATTTCATCGATCTTTTGATAATGGATCTCTAAATATCCATTTAAGAAAAAGTTTAAAAAATTACCATGAAATATTTGCATTCAGTTAGATGTTATAAAATTCCATTGCATCTCTTTAAATCAGGTATGCAAATATAGCCTCGGACCAGATACACGCATAATAATTTGACGATGGGACACACACAAAATATCCTGTTAGATTATAACACATATTTATCATTCCTTTTATATAGATTAAAATAAAAAATTAAATAAATAATTTCATATGTTATGTTGATTTTCTCTGTATACAAAGCCAGAAATTTATCTGCTGGTGTGTATTTCCTGAATAATTCGAATATTAAGTCCAATGTTTTTTTAATCATCTTCGTGGAGTTTGAATTACGTTAAATAACTTTTAAATGTTTCAACATTTTTAAAATGTAAGGAGATATACAATGAGATATACAAAGTGATTCGTACACCGAAGCATTTTCGAATAAATTTGCAAAATAAAACTATTATAATAAGCTTTTTTTTTTTTATTTTCGCCTTATAATGGTATTTTAAAAAAAGTCGTTTGGCTTTAATTTTTACTTGCTTGCTTTGCTGTATTCAATTTATTATTTAAAAATGGCTCCTAGTTATAACGAAACAAAAACTTTCACTTTTGACCCCGGGGTGAAAAAGCTCTCCACACATTTCACTCTCTCGTTTTGATGCGAACTTCATTTTCAGTTTACAACCATTTTCCCACCACTGTAGTTTATTTTGATAGCTTCGAATCGCTCTTTTCTTCAAGGTCGCTCCAACGCAGAACTTCGAAACGATATAGTTTTGGTTTGTTTATAACTCTGCCCTCCTTTCCTTTTCTCTTCAGCCAGCCAGGAAGTTTTCGTGGTTTCAGTAACGGTTATTTTTTAATTGCCACAGTTTTTATTTTTAAATACTTTTGTGAACTATTATTTTAAATTTTGTATTTACTAACCTTTTTTACTCCTGTAAATTCTCGAGCATGGGCTCGTTTTAATATTCTTTCCCTTAGCTCATCTTTGGATTTAAAATTATGTTTTAATAATAATTATTGATATGGAGGTACGGAAATTCACTCCAACGAAACACCTATCGTTACGTTACGAAAAACAAAAAAACAATCTTCCAAAATGTATATCTAATTAGTAAAGTTGTCTTGTTCTACAACACAATGGCATAAAAATGCTATAAAAAGAAATTGATTCGAAAAACAAGTTAAAAATAGTCGACCGATAAACGTAACTCATTGTGAACATAAATTTAAAGCTTAAAATTTGTAAAAAAACACACTCTGTGTGCAAAAAGAATTTGTGAATTAGTGAAAACATTTTTCAATTTTGCATGAAAGCAATCGACGAGTAATCATATCAGCTGGATTATAGGGCTGTTTTGTCCCAATTTTCATAAATGAAAATAGAAATTTTAATTTTTCTGTAAGTTATATCAATGCTAAATAAGCCTGAAATGTATTGGAATCGTGTCTTATTTGAAAGTTGAAAAAGATAATTTAACATTTTTGTTTTCAATTGACCCTCAATAGATAACGAAAAATAAGAACTATAATAATAAAAAAGAAATGAGAACATTTTTTTTCTTCTTTCTAATGCAGTTGGCAAACATTAGACAGCTTGGTCTTCGATGCCCAAGGGGCAAGGCTGCACAGACGTTACTCACTTTGCATTACCCAAGGGAGGGGGCGTGTAACTTGAAGATAAGCCCCGGACGCTGAACATCAATGCCCCCAACGCTCTACGATCCTATGAGACCGGGACCTAGGGTTTAAAGTGGATTCCGAACCACTACAAAAATCTATGGCACCGCCAGAACTCGAACCGAAACCCGTGGTACCGAGCGCTAGCCACTCGGCCATTTCAGGCCCATAAATGAGATCATAGTTTATAAAAATAAAACATGGAGGTGACACTTCTTCAGTATGTGTGTGTAGGGCATGTCAGTACCAAAACTAGCTAATTTGGTATATAGGGATGGCATATTGGATCATGCCTTTATTTAACATATTTAAAATAATTTTAAAAAAATCAGCCTGAATTTGGTTGTATTGGAAAAACTTTTTTTTTATATGATAATTATCCAAAAGCTTATAATGATGGCTCTCAAAATTTGTTTTTGGTAAGTCTGTATAATTTTTCACAAATTCTGAAAGCTCCATCAAAAGCCAACGGATTTAAATTCAGTAGAAAAACATTTGAAGAAAAATTAAAAAAACTAAATTAAAAAACTAAAATAATAAGGATCGATCCTTAGAGAAACACCGATGCAGAAATTACAAAAAAAGAAATTATAAATTCTATTAAAAAACTTTGTGGATGCTGCAGGATTAAATACTAATTGAACAATTTTAGCACTATTTATTTAAAATGTAGATATTTTTTTAAGTGTACGAAGGTTTTTACAACTTTCTTGTTACTTTTTGCTTATTGATTTTTCCACTCTATGATCTTAAAAATGTAATGTAATTTTTTTAAGAAAAATTATACATATCATTAAAAAAATTTCTCATTCTTAAATATTATTTTTTTTTAATGGATTAAATAGTATTTCACAGAAATTCGTAATAATTTTGGATTATATCAACTTCTGGATGCTACTGTGTATTATTTTTTATCTGTCTGTAGAAGAAAATCATTAATTAATCATCATTAGTTATTTATTAATTAAACACCGTAATTTTTCATTATACTATTGTTTACGTGAATTTATTCTAAGTATCGTCTGCTTTCATCGGTGTGTTGGTAATATTCAGAAAAATATAATAAGAAAATAAAAATAATTTAGTAGATAAAAGAGTTAAATGTATCAAGTAATTATTACAAAAATAAAAAAAAATAAATAGTACAAGACTAGAAATCTACTTGTTTTTCGAGGAATTATTTTTTATTTACGATTAATTTACTTAAATAAACTTAATTACGATAAAATTCCAATTATTTAGATAAATAAAATTAAAATTTTTAAAAATTAAATTTGTGAAAATAAGACTTAAAATGAAAAAAATTTTCTGAAACTAAATTAGCTAAAAAAATCGTCTGCTCAGATGTAGTAATGTAAATTATTTTTAAATATATTTTATAATAAGGTTAAAATTGCTTTTTATTTGCTTTTAACAATAAATGCTTCGGTTCTCGGTGATTAATATCCGAACTTTCTTTTTGTCATGCACTAATATATATACGTAATTTTCTTTTACAAGGCTATGTTCTCTTTCACACAAAGTATTTTGAAATGCAGCGATTACTGTGCCCAAAAAGTAAAAACCAATTTTCATTTTAAATTTCCCGGGCATATGAATTTACTTTTTTTTTTTTTTTCCTTTTAGGTTGTTGGACCTGTCCTTGACATTTGTGTGAAATTTCACGTCAAAATATTCATTAGTGTTTGAGTTACGCTTGGCTGTGTGAGACGCTAAATCTGATTCCGGAGGATTTTTAAAATGTCTGAATTAATTGAGCAAAGAACTTGCATTCAATTTTGTTTGCGGAAACATATGGAATGTTGCAGAACGACGACGATGACGATTTGTAGGCCGACGGAGCTCCTTTCTAGGTAACCGTTAGCTCCTTCTTTGCATATGAGAGGGAAGTTGCTTTAGCTTTAAGCCCATTGCATTCAAAATAAACACTTAATATAGAGATAATAATATATGGAGAAGAGAATTTTTTTTTTCTCAATAAAAGTATTTTAATAATAATAATTTAATAATTAAAATAATAAAATAAAAAGAGGATTTTGAAGAATTACAAACTGAACGTAGTTTGAAAGAGAACTTAAACAATAAAAATATTTCAATACGTTAATTTAATTAAAAAAGGAGTACAAATTAAAAATAACAAATTCAGAGCAGTATGTTAAGAGAGTGAAAGGGTAATGACGGGCAAAATCTGCGAATCCTACAAGGTCAGTTGCAAGAGCGATGAAAGAGCACAGGTTTCAGGCGGTGCCGTGGATGTTTGTAGTAGTTCGAATCCAATTTAAACAGTAGGTCTCGGTCTAACAGTATCTTACAGCGTTGCTGGGGTACGCGTCCGCAGCTTATCTTCAAGCTACACGCACCTCCTGGGTAGTGTTAAAATGAGTAACGTCTTTAGTAGTGCTTGCCTTAAGGCATCCCAGACAAATGTCTAAGTGTTTGCTAGCTGCATTAGAACAAAAAAAAAAACTTTTACAGAAGTTTCTGTTGTTTTATTCTACAATAAATTACATTCATCCATGAGACAATTAATAATTACTGATTTATTCATTTTACTGAGTACTAAAAAAGAGATTGTTTTAGAAAATGCTACTTTAAACTTAAGTAAGGGAACCTGAAGTAAGGAAATCAAATTACCAAATCTTACAAAAATTACCAGACTTCCTAAAAGTATTCATAGAGAATATTAAAAAGTATTTTGGCCCATATTCATATGTAAGTACCTTATATCAAAATTGTTATTTTTAGCTCTCTTTAATTTTGGCAACTTATTCTATCTACACTGGCAATGCAGCAAAGTTTTGGATTTTTCCAGATATCTTGATTTATGCTACAGTTTGACATTTGAAGGAGATTTTTTTCAGATTGTATCGAATAGGATAGAGATGTTGCTCACATGATTAAATGACACACATAATTTGTAGACTTTAAGTCTAAAAACTGAATTTTTTATTTCTTCGAAGGCTGCGAAATATATACGAGGTGAAGAGCAGCATCAGGGATGGTGTAGTTTCCGAATGAATCGAGGCACTCCAGAAGTGAAGAAGCGAAATGCACCCGTTTTGTGCCACCACCCTTTAGATCGACGATTCTCCAGGGACGTCCCTCCCATCATCTGCCCAACACTATTGGATCATTTTCCGTTTCTAGTGATTTATCATATTAATCAGAACTAACCAGAACTGTGATCCAAATTTCATGGTCCTGTTTTATGTATCCCGGCACCCTAAACCCATATTACTATGGAGTCAAAGTGACAAATTATTTTCTTTTGTTTGATTATTTTAATTAATTTATTTAGTGTTTAGAATACATCCATTTGAAAGGAACATTTAAATCAAATCAAAATTTTTGGATTCAAAATTTTATATTTAAAGTGAGTGATATTTAAATTAAAAGAACAGGAATAAGCATCCACACATGAAATGTGAACCTGTTTCACCTATAAAGGAATATTAATATTCATTCAACTTAAAACGTATAATATATATCATAATATCCATCTTTTTTATTAGTAGAATATAAATTAGAAATAAGAGAAGGTCCTTCCTTCGTTCCATGTAGTCTGTTTCATTTTTAGAAGAGAACGCGTGGCAATAAATGCTTCGGTTCTCGGTGATAAATAATATCTAGAGCTTTCACTTGTCATGCATTAATATATATGCTTAATTTTCTTTACGAGGCTGTGTTCACGTTGATACGAAGTATTTTGAAATACAACTATGTCTAAAGGAGACTTGTCTTTTATGGTGATATCTCTTCTATAAAAAATGATGCTTTCTTTTCGACATATTCCTTCATTAAGCGCATCAGGGGGCGATATAAAACGTACATAGCTGTTTTGAGTTCATTTCGATCTTTAACGTACATGACGAGAGAAGACAAGAAAGGCAAAAATATTTCTAAGAAGGCTGAAATCTCAAAATTTATAATCTTGTCTACCCTATATATGAAAATATTTTGAAAATTTTAAATACTTTTTACAAAAATAGGGGATGTATTTTTTAAAAATTGAATAGGGGATTCCTAATTACTATTAAATTAATTGTTTTTAAGATATTTATTTCAAAGACTTCCTTCATGAGGGAGTCATCTAGCTCATCGACTTCGAACGTAAAAGGAAAGAAATATTAAACAAAGTATAATTAACAACTGACAAATATATGTTAGTGATAGTTAGTTATAATCTTAGTTATTATTAAATTATATTAATAAAAATAACAATTTATTAATATAGCTTAATAATGACTAAGATTCTTAAATAGGATTCAAAACGTGTGTGCTACAGGTTTGGTTTTGTTGCCGCTCTACGGTCATCTTATGAACACTCTTTGGCTAAACAGACCGGAACCTACAGTTTTTAAAGTGGATTCCGAACCACTACAAACACCCATGGCACCGCCAGGACTCGAACCCGAAACGTGGCGTTGCAGGAGTCTCTCTTTCTTTTTCTCAACTGAGAATGTAGGGTTAATATTAAAACGAAAATATGTTTCTATGCCTATAAGGTTATTTGGATCCATAAGATAACGGAGGTGCTTCTGTGGGTCTTGAAGTGGAAGAGAAGAATGTGTCGTATGCCATCGGTGGTGAGTGGTTTTTTAAAAATGTAAATGACAGTTCTGGACCACCGAAAGTGCATCCTCGATAACGCTGGATCTGCCACGTATTTTTAATTCTAAAAGAGACGGACTGTACTCATCTAATGAGTGATGCAGACTTAAACCGAAACTACATATTTCTATTAATGAAATTAATATCTGCAGGACGTTAACCGTGGCAGAAATGAATCGCACGGCACATTTATATAACCCTACCAAAAGTGAACTGAAAAATAAATAACAATTTGAAACAAAAGGATAAACAAAAGAATGGCAAATGGCTGCTGTTATGTAGAAGATACAGCATAGGGCTACATAAGACTAAATGTGATATTTATCTGTTTCTCAAACATCGAAAACCAACAATGCTTATTGTCTGAGTGAAAATGAATGGATCATTTCAAGTAATACGTTGATAATAATGGGATCAAATAGAATTAATAAATGTAAATTGCACTTGGAAAGTGAGTGATAAATATAAAATGAGAAGTAATTTCCCATTTATTAATGTTAGTTCTTGTTTATGTATGCATAATTATTATTTTAAGAAAGGATAATAGCAACAAACTACTTTGAAAACTTCAACACATCCCTTTGTTTCGTTTTCTACATTTATCTTACTCTATCAAAATCAATTTACATTAAAGTTAATTACTTATTATTCATTTTAAATTTGAATTTGGATATTTTAAAAATTGTAAATAAATTTTTACGGATTTGTAGTAGTTTTTAGAGCAGTCATTTAGCTTTCCATTTTTATAAAAACAGACAAAACCCCTTTGTTTCTCTACAAAAGTTAGAAAAGATCTATGCCATAAATATGTATGATAATATGTGTATATATTTTATACACGGTAACAAAAGAAATTTTGACATGAATGCCTAAGAAACAATTTGCTGTTTTGCTCTTCAAATATGTACCACTCTTGGAAGGAAAATTTTGTAATAAAAACATATAAAATTATTTGCTTGCAAATATGAAAACGGAGAGATTACCTGATTATGACATAACGCTACCTGCCAACAATGAACGTCCCACCTCTCTGAACATACTAAATAAAAAAGTTTATTCAGTTCTCTCTATGAGTTGATTTTATTCAATATTTTATTTTTCTTTCCTTTTTTTTACTTCATGAGCAAGCCATTTCTCTCATCATTTACCTCCAAAGGAACAATGCAAGGTAGAGTTATATGGAGGTTAAAGCTTCCAAAATACCTCAATAATGTCAAACTGTATGTACGAAAACGGAACTAGGATACTTCTCAACGGAAAACGAATTTCATGTAGAGGCGAATAAAATGATGAGTTCGATACTAGATGAAAAGAGAGGTCTGCTTATATATTTAATTTATATTTATTAAATGTATAAGTAACAGGTGGACTGAAAAGTTCATAGGCTCACACATGGATGGCGCTACTAGTATTAAATACATAGGATTTTTAGTTAGCCCTAACCTTCAAAAGACACGTGTATAAATTTGACAGCTGTTGCACTATTAGTATGTGAGTTATAGCATTTTTAGTGTTCATGATGTACAGTCCACTCGGCTGACTGTCGATTGGACTCCGATGTGAAATGATGGAGCCATGTTTCATCCATTGTCACATATCGACGCAAAATTCGGGTTTATTACGATTGAACAGCTCCAAACACTGCTTAGAATCATCCATTCGTTGTTGTTTTGGGTCGATTGTGAGCTCTGCGCGGCACCCACTTTGAACAGAGCTTTCGCATATCCAAATATTCATTCCCGATATGTCGTTGCACATATCGTGAATGAATATTTGTTTGACATCTTTAGGGTCTCAGCTATCTCAATCAACTTCACTTTACGGTTATCAGAAATTATTTTGTGGACTTTTTGATGTTTTCGTCGGTAACAGCCTCACAGCCTCTCTAGGGCGTCCACTGCGTGCATCGCCCTCGGTGCTCGTTTTCGCCTCGTTTAAATTTAGCAAACCCCTTCTCTACGGTTGATTTTCCTGGTGCAAAGTTAGAATAATGTTTATCAAGCCAAGCCTTGAATTCAGTAGTATTTTTTTTTGCCAAAAAAGCAATGCTTCATTAACACACGAAATTCTTTTTATCCGTTTTTTTTTTCAAACTAACAAAAGTTGCTTCGCTAAAAATGTTATGACTCACATACTAGTAGTGCAACAGCTGTCAAATTTATACACGTGTTTTTTGAAGGTGAGGGCTAACTAAAAATCATATGGATTTAATACTAGTAGCGCCATCTATGTGTCAGAGATGTAACTCCATATAAGGCTGTTGTATTGTACGAGGATTCCAATGTAAGAGCAAGGGCAGAAAAGGAACGCGACGGAGTTGTTGATGGCGGGTGGTGGTTCGATTAAGTATTTTTGGTACCAATAAAAAATTCATATATATATATATCAACTAAAAGTTGTGTCAATTAATGATAAAAGAAAAAGAAGATAACACTTCTGATAACACTCTAATTTATTTCAAATTTTAAATGTACCACTTCTCCTTCAAATTGTAATTTTATGAATAAATAAGGTTAGTTTCGTTATATTGTCATCTTTTTTCGTTTCTTCAATATTCTTAAAAACCTGCATTGTATTAGTGGGTAAATGATACTACAAACGTGAAAACTGTTTAATATTGAGTTGCCTCTCAAATGTTGACTGAAAGCATTTGTGATGTTTAAAAATATTGTTACGTAAAAAAACGGCATTATGCTGAAGTATGGGGTGTTTCGTATCGGATATCTCTTTAAAGTAAAATTACTAGTTAAATTATAAAATTCCTTTTTAATTTGAATATAAATGTGTGTATTGGTAATTTTTTGAGATCAATATTCTAGTTCAATGGATTGATCTTCAACTTCATCAGCCGAAACATAAACACTATTTTCTAAAATCTCCTGCTGTTCATTTGTTTTAAAAGTCTGAAAAATAAGAACAAAGAAGAAGGGAATTGTGAGCGATGGTAGCCTATGCTGATGTCTATGCAGTTTTGGTAGTGTGTTAATGTGTCAGTGATGAAGCAACTCGAGCGAAAAAGATATGGACATTTCTGGCGGAGAGGTGACCTACCCTCACAAAGGCCTTTGTAGGCAGCCTGAACTTGTTAAAAACCGGTCGTTCCCGATGCAGAACCAAATACGCAAAGCGTTTATCAACAACAAAGAAAAATATGCCGATAAATTACAAACACTAAAACTGATATTGATGGTTACACAGCCCGTATAAAATATCTACAAGAATTCATAAGAGGACAGGAGTTTTCCACAAAGATTCATCTAAAAATAAGGAGAATAAAACAGTTAACTCGGAACTCAAGTAGTATCAGGACAATCTGTCATCAGCACAAGATAAGTTGGCTCTTTATGGATATGATTTGAGTTTTAGTGAAGCTCCATGGCTGCGCAGCAGCCGTTTGCTTCTATCTTGGATTGTCCATTGGAAAGATGAAAACAGCATTGCTGGGGAAAGAAAGCGGTAAAGACTAAAAGGAATCTTGCCCAAATACTAAAAAAAAGTTTAAGTCAGTCAGTCTTTACAGTTTATCGGAGTACCTTGTGCAAAGGGGGCCTTAAACTCCTAGCTGGTCAAAATCAGTACATGGCGATAAGTAGGAGAAACATGGTTATCGAAAAACAGGAAATAAGTAGTTAAGGAAAATGTCCCCAAATTCAAAATTTTAAGAAGAAAATGAATAATATAAAACAGTAAAATAGCAAAAATAAAAAGAGATTCCGCAGGAGGATAGGGTAACCGCTGTTAGAAATGATGACGAAAGGACGAGTTCGTCTAGGAACTTTGTACATTGTAAAGAACAGCCCTGGGGCGTTTATCATTTTCCGGCAGAGTAAAATCGTATCTCGGGAGATTACGAATTTCGTCATTCGGAATATGTTCAAGATTTGCGTAGAATTTTTCACACACTTCGAAAATAAACGAATACCACCAAATACCATGACAGACAGTTTGACATTATTGAGGCATTTCGTCGGCGTTAGCCACCATATACCTTTATTTGATGGTTCCTCTGAAGGTAAACGATAAGCCAAATACCATGACTCCATATCGGTGCCTATATCGACTCTAATTTCCATATGAACTGCAGCAGTTTCCTCAAATGGAAACTTTTGATAGCCCTTGTAGTAAGATTTCAAGAATACTGCACGTAATATAATTTACTAATTTTAACTATTTTTTTATTATAATAGATGATGAAAAAATGGATAGTTTGATTCTGTACAGAGATAAAACTGAAATTTTCTGATAAAATTGAATTTATTTTTTTCACATAGAGATTTACCATTTGATAACTCTCTAATTTATCATACAAATTTCGAGAATAGTCTAATGAATATAAATTTTCAATCGAGTTGTTATGAATGCACCCACAAGAACTATAAGTAATTAATGAATATTTTTTGTTCAAATTTTAAATGTACCACTTCTTCTTCAAATTGTAATTTTATAAATAAATTGATTAATTTCGTTCCAAGTTGCCATCTTGTATTTAAAATTCTTAAGGTGGCAACGTCGGAATGTTGTACTGTAAGAGAGGGGTTTTGGGAGAGATAGGAATTTACGTGATAAGATAAGCGGAATATGAAATTGTTTTAATTGGATTTCTTCTTAATTTTTTAATTAGATTATTTTATAAAATGTGTTTTGTAAAGGAATTTATTTGTATTAAATTTGATTATTTTTAATTTTTTTTTATTGGATTATTTTACAAATTTATATTATTATACAGAAAATTATTTTCTATTTGCAAAATTTTTTTTTTTTTTTAATTTTTATTATTTTATTCATTCTCACAAAATATTTTTTTTTTTTTTTTTTTTTATTTTTTATTTCAATTTGATTAAAAAATTTTTTTTTTTTTTTACAAAACTTTTTTTTTATAAAGGAATTTATTTTTTATTGTTGCTTCTTTCAAATTTATTTTATTTTACAAAACTTATTTTCGTAAAAGAATTTATTTTTTATTTTTCGGAAAATTAATTTTTTTTTATAAATTTTTAATTTTTAATTCCATTTTTTTTTTTTTTTTTTTATTTCGATTGCATTTGTTATATTTTACAAAATTTGTTTTTGTAAAGGAATTTATTTATTTTTTAATTTATAATTTTTCCCTAGTGTGTTACTACATTTTTTTTTTTCACTTCATTAGACATTTAATTATCCGAAACTTTGTTTGGCATTTAAAGTTTTCCTTAAAAATCTCTCACACTTCTTTTTAAATACGATATTAATTTCAAATTTTCTACCCAATATTAAATACTACACAGCATTCGTATTAAAAGATTTAATATGTTAACTTTTTGAAGATCATATACCAGAATAGTTAAAACTCCGAGGGAAATGTTACGAATTTATATATTTAACCAATTAATGAAATGCAGAATTTTTTTAACATAAATGTACTTTAATTAAAATAGGCATGAAATTTTCTTTCAACTCACTTATTTTTCTAATATTTTTTTCTTTCATACTCGATTCTATTTTGATAAACCCTATAACTTCTTGCTGATACAAAAATAAATAAAATGTCTTAGCATGCATTTTTTTTTTTTTTCAAACATTTAGAAATAACACAGATTATGATTTTGTAAGACAAAATAATTAAAATATTATATTTATAAGGAACTTACACTAATTTATTTCTTAACCTATTTTATTTAAAAATATTGCATACTTCTAATTATCTCACCAATAATTTTCACCTACTTTATTATTTTCTTTACTGTAATACACAAAATCTTGTACTTACTCGGAGATACATTTGTTAAATTTTCCCACAAATAAATGTTCAATACTAATAAATATTACTATACTAAACTAAAGAATTTGTATAACATGAAAAGCATAAAATACACACACACACAAAAATTTCAACAGAAAACTTTCTTACAAAAATTAATTGTATAAGCATGCTAAAGTTATATATCTTATTATTTTTTGAGTGATTTTCTCACATTCTTCTTACCTGGGGAAAAACCCCGATTGATTACATTATATTTAAAGACACACGTTACCGTATTATATTTATAAAATTAAGGTGTATATTTTTTTAATCCAACTATTTTATAAAACAATATTTTCATTGATATTTAAATTTTAACATGTATTGAATTTTCTTACTCAAAAACTTTTATCATTAAAGAAAAATCTGTACGTATGTTCTTTTCGAACACTCATCTCAAATTCTAGTATATAACCTTTTTTTTTTTTTTTAAAGAATGCTGATAACATGTACCTCTTTCCAATTTCAGATAAGATAGTATTGCTTTCAAATATTGATAGCATTGGAATGCCTATCAGTTTAGATATGCATATTTTTTAATTTTAATTTAATTAATCAACAAACCTTTTATCCATTTGTAGTGTAATTTTAGATGAAGAAAAATAAAAATTATGAAATTATTACTAAATAACATATTTTTTTACTAAAGATATTATAAATAAATTATTTTTATTTTTAACAAATTATATGTATTTTTTGTTTTCTGGTAAATGAACACACACACACGCAAAAATAATATAAATATTCTTTTATTTTTATCAAAGTGAAATCCAATCATCTCGTTTTGCATACATTCGTTTAGATTTTTTATGTTCTAATATTGAATTAGTCTGAAAAATTTTTTTATTCATGATGTAACTTGCAGGTACATTCATTTCTTTCAATGCTAAATGAAACTCTTTCGAGCCTGCTGGAGATTGTTTCCGATTTCGAAGTAAATCTACAACTAATTTTACAATATTAGTTCGAGGTAAATGTTTTCCTTTATAAACGATTTCTCCATCGGGTGTCCAAGATAATATGGAAGGCTTCTCTTTTATAAAGTCCAAAATATTCCTTGCAGTATTCAAGTATCGAACAGGAGCAGCTTTTAAAATTTTGGTTGTAATGGAATCTTCTTTTCAGAATCAGATTTTACGTCTTCTTCCTTTTCTGAATCTTCTTCTGTTCGTTCTTGTCGGGGATGATGTATTTTAACAAATTTTTGTAAAACTTGTAAATACTGATTCATCTTTTCCCTCTCGGGTAAACCCTTTGTCCGAATTATTTCTTGCATTTTATTATCTAAGTCAGTTAATTGGTCAGCTACCTCAACGCGATCTTCTGGTACCAAAATCAATTTTCTACTATACTCCATGGATCAAGGATGTAATTACTGAAATCGCAGCTGGTAATAGCAAGGATAAAAATCCTTCTCCCCTTTGAACCAATATATTTCTCTTTTTATAAAGTGGTAGTTTTTTTTTTTATCAGAAAGTTTTCTTAAAATTTTTTAAAAGGGACTAATTGATTCTTTTGTTTTTTAGAAAGGGGTACGTTTCCTTGAAGCACATTCAGGGCACATTCACACAAAAGATTTAATAACACTGTTTGGACATTTTTTAAGAATATAGCCTTTTGATTTACTTTTTTGAAATCAGTTTTAGATGTTCCAATTGGTGGTGTGAGCAGGCAGACATTCTAGAGTCGAATAAAGAATCATCTTAAAATGTGAACTTATATAGTTTCTAAAAACTTGGTGAATACTTTAGCTTTATAGACAGCACAATGGTTAAAATTTTTTCCATGTTGAAAGGGGCACAATACATTCAATGGTGGTAAATCATTTACTTTGGGGCATTCATAGTCATCCAAATTCAAAATTTCTTTACTCGTTAAAAACTCTAAAAATTTCTTTTTCTCTAATCCTTTTACATAAATATAGGGAAACATTTCCATGATGATTGTCAAAACACTGCGTAAGTACTCGTAAGGTAATTCACCATCGTCCCATTTTATTTTATGGAGGTGCTTAGTAACCCATAAATAATTTTCTTCCTTTCGCGGTTCTATAAGTTCAAAAGGGTGAGGGGGTTTAAAAAGCCATCTCCCGCAGAAAGTATCATCGTGCACGGCACACACTGCCAGCTCTTTGATAATAAAAGACCCTGCAGAAATCTGAAATCCTTCAAAATCCAAGACAGCAGCCGCCATGACTTGTAAAGACGAAAATAATTAACGAGGCTGATAAACACAATATTTATCCCCTGGAAAAATTCCACTACGCAATCGCAGTGAATCGTCTGTATCCGGTTTTAAATCGATTAAAAGATAACTAAATGGTTTTGAAGTGGCATCCTCGTAAACTTCTCGAAAAAAATTTCGTTTGACTGGGATACAGTTGTCTACCTAAATGCATGATTTGCGATCGGTCTCTAGGATTTTTGAATAAAAACAGGGTAATGTGCATTCTGTGATATGTCCCGCATTTCTTTTCCTTTATGAAAAATATTTTGAACAATAAAAAAGTAATACTCAAATTTCGGTGGTGACCACCCTTAGTAAATAACTTTGTTAGTTTAGTATCGCTCGAAAGTTCTGACATGAGATCATCAATCATAATCAAAGCGTTTGATAACGTATGAATGTCTGATGGCAAACCTTCGTGAAATTCTACATTTTTCATTTCTCGGTAAAGTTTTTGATAAACTCCATAACACCAAATCACTTTTTTTGGGAAAAGGATATATGATTTTTAAATCTATTATTTTTAACAAGCTGTGTCTTCCACAACCTGTAGCTCCAGCTATTAAATAATTAGATGGGTGCCTTAACTTTTCCATTACTGAATGAAAATATTTGAGTGTGAAGGAGTATTTATACCCACAAAAAAAAAATTTTTTTTTTTTAAAGCAATTTTTTTATTTTTTAAAAATCATTCTTACACCATATCTTTTTTTTTTAATAAATTGATACAATCGAAAATCGTTTGTTTTACAATGCACAAAATTGTTTACAATAGAATACAAAGAATTTCCTTGACACCTTTTAAAATAAAATAAATGCAATACATTCCACACACGTTAGAAGTCAGATTTTGTAGAGGAGTCGAATTCCAGCATACAGAAGGGTAACGTAAAGTGATTTCAAGGAATTGTGGATCATAAAAATCAGATGGATTTCCGAAGGAATCAAAGAACTCGATACAACCATTTTCACAGTAAAAGGCTAACCAGTGGGATTCTGGTTCTGAAGATTCATCTGAATTTACGAAAGAATGCATATTTTTTTTTTTTTTTTTATGAAAGGTATTTTGTCAGATGCATACACACCTTTAAAAAATGGTGAAGTTGTCGAATCTCGTGATAAAATAGAATGTATCTGATTTCCATTCATATCAGTTTCCAAAATCAACCATCATCATCAGTTGAAACATAAACACTATTTTCTAAAATCTCGTGCTGTTAATTTGTGTTAAAGGTCTGAAAATAAGAGCAAAAGAAGAAGGGAATTGTGAGCGATGGTAGCCTATGCCGATGTCTATTGTTTTGTTAATGTGTAAGTGAGGAGCAACTCGGGGCTCAGGGCTCGTATGTCCATAGCAGCTTCAAAATTTAAATAAAACTTTTCTTTTATATCTAAAGAAGGATCCATCTCCTGTTTGTGTAATATTTTCTTTTTAATCATTATGCTATTTCGCGTCATAAGGCGACTTACTTTTTATAAAGAATAGGATTGAAGATCGCTTAGACAAAGAAAGGTAATAAAATAATCATTATTATATGTACATATGTTATGGCATATTTTATAAAATCGATCAGGCACTGTCGGACAAATCAGTGTGTATGACACAAATCTTTGGATTTTTCCAGATAGCTCAATTTATACTACAGTTAGACACTTGAAGGAGATTTTTTTCAGATTGTATCAAGTAGGATGGAGATATTGCTGATTGAATACACTGAGTTACGTATTGCTGTAATATTGTAGTATAAAATATTGCTTTTCCTCCCACGCACTGCAAGAGCGCCTCAGATTTTCAGAGAAATGATCAGTATTCATCGAGACATTTACCCGAGTGGACGTACAATGCAACTGCGCTGCTGCCTCAGAGACTTTTAGTTTACGGTCTCACTCCCCAAGAGAATATAGTTAGTACAACCCTGTATAAGTCGGCCTACAAACTCATCATCCTGAGAAGAATTATATCTCATGCATCCAACGCGAACTGAATATCTTTACTTTTTGCTTAGAAGTGGAATAATTCCACGAATGCATAAGTATATTTTTTAAATGTGTTAATTATTGTATGTGTGCCGTGTTCGATGCAAATATAGCTGGGTACGTCCTCAAACCTGTAAATCTCAACCCACAGATTCAGCTACACAAACAACCGACAACACTATAATATAGCATATTTTAAAACATTGGACTTTTGTTTCTTCTTTTTGTTGCGATGAATTCTTTAATTATATGTTTGCGGCTATGACATACAAA
>BPLR01009084.1:0-55000 GCA_021605095.1 Caerostris extrusa | reverse complement strand
GAATTCAAATAATCTTGCAACTCCGGTAAGTTCTTGATTCTATTTTGGTAAGCCTGAAGAGTTGGAAAATCTTCAAGAATATTACCATACAATAATCTATAGAAATCAATAGTCTCATTTGCAATGAAATCTACATACTTTACATCATCACCGTTCAAAAACTTGTTACCACCAAGGTATCTGTCCCACAATTTCAGCTGTACAGGAATATTTTTAAAAAATTCTTCCTTTGCATATTCGAAATCGTCTCTACCCAGAATAAGAAACAGACTCAATCGAAGATCAAGAATCGTCTGTTCGGCCATGTGCAGGTGAAGTTTTTGTTGACCATCCTTACCATCCATTCCATACTTTTCTGCCAGATATCTCATTATAGTTATGCTTTGAGTGAGTTTGACGTCACCATCGATGAAGTAGGGCAAGTTTGGGAAGTCCAAACCTAATGCAAGCTTATCATTTTGCCAGTCATCTGTGCCGAAAGCATATCTTTTGTCCACGAAATCTATATGCTTATAGTGAAGAAGGAAACGAATAGGTTCTGCAATTCCACGTATGTCCCAATATCCAAGAATAGGCTTCGTCATTTTCTGATGATACTGCAGAAATTGGAAAGGATAAAAACAGAAATTTGCTTTCTGGTTCACTTCTAATCTGGTATGAATTTGAACGGCTTTTACATTTTTACCCAATGTCAAATATTTATCGTTTTTGTCACCTGTATAAAAACTGCAACAATTGATTAAATAAGAATGAGATAAAAGTATGGGAACAGCATTTGTGTTTTTACAATTTCTGATTATAGATAAGTGATAGTACTCTGTGAATATTATCTTTCAGTTTGATTGAAATTGACAGATCCAATTTGCTTTATCTTGTAGAGGGCGTTATTTTCATTTATTTGGAATAAAGACATAAAAATTTCATTATTCCTCTATTCTCTCTCACAATGAAATAACATTAAAAGCATCAAGTAAAACTAAAATAAACATTAAATAAAAATTAAAACATTAAGTAAATAAATTTTACAATTCTCCCACACTGAAATAACATTAAAAAATTAAGTGAAACTAAAATAAACATAAAGTAAAAATTAAAAGATAAACATTAAATAAAAAAAATTAAAACATTAAGTAAAATGAAAGATAAACATTAAAAAATCATTAAGTAAATAAATTTTATAACTCTCCCACACTAAAATAACATTAAAAACATTAAGTAAAAACTAAAATAAACATTAAGTAAAATGTAAAATAAACATTAAATAAAAAATTAAAACATTATGTAAATATATTTTTCAATTCTCCCACACTGAAATAAGATTTTAAAAAAGTAAAAAATTAAAACAAACATTAAATAGAACGTAAAATAAGTATTAAATAAAAACACTAAGTAAATAAATTTTACAATTAACCCATACTGAAATAACATTAAAAACATTAAGTAAAAATTAAAATAAACATTAAGTAAAACGTAAAATAAACATTAAATAAAAAATTAAAACATTAAGTAAATAAATTTTACAACTCTCCTACACTGAAATAACATTAAAAACGCTAAGTAAAAAGTAAAATAAACATTAAGTAAAACGTAAAATATACATTGAATAAAAATTAAAACATTAAGCAAATAAATTTTACAATTCTTGCTCGCTGAAATAATGTTAAAAACATTAAGTAAAAACTAAACTAAACATTAAGTAAAATGTAAAATAAACATTAAGTAAAAAATTATAACATTAAGTAAATAAATTTTACAATTCTCCCGCACTGAAATAACATTAAAAATATTAAGTAAAAACTAAACTAAACATTAAGTAAAAACCAAACTAAACATTAAGTAAAATGTAAAATAAACATTAAATAAAAAATTAAAACATTAAGTAAATAAATTTTACAATTCTCCCCTCACAGAAATAACAATAAAAACATTAAGTAAAAAGTAAAATAAACAATCAAAAAAATAAAACATTAAGTAAATAAATTTTACAAATTATTTTTATGTTGAGACTTTTAATTTACTGTCAAAAGTATTTATTTAATTCTGATCGTCTTTGACAATTTTTGGAAAAAATAATTCAAAGTTCGATTAACCTTGATATTGAGTGATATAACATATTTTTCACGTTTAGAATATTTTTTCTTTATAAACCTAACTTAAATATACATGAAATTATGATTTAAGGTAAAATTACGAATATAATTATAAATAAATGGAAAATAAAAATTATATATATATATATTTAAAGGAGAAAACGAATTTGAAAACACTTTTGAATTTCAAAACTATAAAAGAAACATGCTTAAAGAATTAAAATCTTTAGTGAAGCCGCAGTAACGTAAAAATCTCATTTTTCCTTTTTTTTTAAAAGAACAGACAGATATGCAAGGGTGAAAAAAAAAAAAAAAAAAAAAAGATAAATTGAAAAAGGCATTTCCTTTTCTAATTTCTGTATTTTTCAAAACCCAAACATTTTAATTGCATTAAAAGCAACGATGTTTATCATATAATTATATAGATTCGTTTATCGAATATTAAATTTTAAATTATTTATTCTATCTTTAAGAATTTAAAAAATAATTATATGAATAAAATATTTATAAAAATCAATAAAATATAAGGATAAAAAATATTAAAAAGAAAACTGCGTCGGCCGGGAGTCGAACCTGGGTCAACTGCTTGGAAGGCAGCTATGCTAACCGTTATACCACCGACGCTTGGTGCAAAATGAAAATTTCGATCTCTAACCAAACGAAAGATAACATGACCTACAAAGTTTGCAATGTTGGATGAAGAAATAAGGAAGTACTGTATGAAAAGAGAGATGGAAAAAACTCGTCGCCAGAGGTTAAAATAAAAAAAAAAAAAAGAAAGAAAAGAGAAGACGAGAAAAGAATATTTTTATTTTTTCACGATCTATTTATATTTAAATATGCACACATGGCTGCTTTTATCACATGTATGGTTAATTATATTCCGGTATTTGTATTGTAAATGAAGGTTTCCTTTTGATAAATTATTAAACATAAACAATTTGCCTAATAATATAAATGAAATGAACGTTTATTTACGTGTATATAAACTTATAAAACAAAGGAAATTACTTTTATGAATGACAAAATAATATTGTTTTCGTATAAATGTTTTTTTTCCTTACCATAATGCATTTTTAAACTAATCTAATAAAAAAAAATATGACATTAATAGCTTACATCTATGGTTCTCAAAAATTTTGCCTTTGTGTTTTAAAAATTGCATATACATGAAAACATACATGAATGTCATTACATGAATGTCCTTTATTGGTTATTTGGCTTGTTGCTGTTAGAGGACAACGGACCAATTATAATATTAAAATAAAAAATAATAATCAGCAGATGCGATGTATAGTTTGCCCATAAAATTACGGGTATCCTGTAAACAGTAAAATACAAACATTTTTTGTCAAGGAAAAATAATTTTTAAAAGAGGATTTGCAAATCTCTTGAAAATCAACAAATTTCGAACAATGATACGTAATTTTTCTTCATTGGCGCAACAGCCCCATATTAGGCCAAGGGCTGTCTGCCTACTAATCGATTTCAAGAGATATGTTTTCTTTTTTACGGGATAGCGTTGTCAGCCCTATACCCAACAATCATATTACACCGGGACTTACGGTTTAAAATGGTTTCTGAACCACTGCAAACATCCATGACTCCGCCGGACTCGAACCCGAAAGCCAGAACACTAGTCACTCGATAATCAAAGTTCCGCATTTAATTTCTGATACTAAATTTGTGATTTAATATAAGAACAAAACGCATAACAGCAATCACATTAACATAAATTAGAACGTTAATATTTAAAACTGCTTGATTAAAAATTAGGAATGGTTTTAAAAAAAATGTGAAAATAATACACTGGAACTGAAGCCGATTATAATTTAATGTTCCAAAAAAATCTACTGCTTAGATCGATACCAAATTGAAAAAAAAAAAAAAATTATTACAGAATTTTTTTCAAACCATTCGATCAAATTGTATTATTTGAATCTCAAACATCAGCATTTTTTACGCAGCGTTATATCAACGCTTTATTCTAATTATGATCAGTAATTAATCAGTTTGTAATTCTGCGATCATTTTGCGCACACTTTAGGCTAATTAGACCGGGACCTACAATTTAACGTGGATTCCAAACAGCTCACAAATGTTCGTAACCTCCGCCATGATTCGAACCGTAATACTCATCGAGATGTTATTCTATCTATATCTAAATTAACACTACATAGTACCATTATTAAGGTTGTTGTAAACGACAGAAAGCTAACGGTTCGACTGTATGGCAGTTAAACGTTGTCGATTACTGTCCATGACGTTTATATGTATCTATCCTATGAGTAATGAATGCGTATGTATTGTTTTATTTGTATTTTCTATTGCAAGCATTCATATGTTTGAAAACAATACACAAGTACAATAATTTTACAAAAATTTTAATAAAAATAATATATTTTTAAAATTTTAATATAATGCAGCTATCACGCTGGTATCAACAATTCATGAAATGTGAGTGAAAATTAAAAAAATCCATTAAAATCAATAAATTACTAGACGGCTAACTAACTGCCCTATGGTATCACAGGCTTCAAGTTCGAATCCTTGCGGTGGCATGGATGTTTGTGACTGGATCGGAATTCAAGTTAAATTGTAAGTCCCAATCTAAATTAGCCTAAAGTATACAAAAAGATGACCGTACAGTGACAAACCAAACTAGAAGAGCAACACTTTCGAAATTGTAGTTATTTCATTTTATCTGCTCATGTAAAAATATCAAAACATTCAGAAATATAATGCAACTATGTTCCATTCATACAGGATATTATTATTATGTATTACTTCTATATTTTATATAAAAATACATATAATGTCACAAAATTAAGTAAAACACTCTGTAAAAATTTTCACTTTTATTTTTATCATTATATAAAAATTATACATTTTTATTTATATTTTACGCTTAAGAAAATTGCAATAGTTCTCTACAAATTATTTTTTAAATAAGTTATAAAAAAAATCAACAGAGCAGAAAATTTGGTTATGCATATTCAAGCATAATGCATGGTATAAAAGTATTAGCCTTGCTGATACATATTATTTTAGAACAATTAAAATATATATATATAATTCACAAACAGTATGAATTAAAGCATGAAAACAAATACAGTTAATTATTGAAGTTGAAATTTTAACTATCAATAAGTGTTTTATGCTTATATGTCCATTAACACACACTCATGTGGTTTTTAAAATGTTCAATAAAGTCATTAGAAAGTTCGAATCTACAAACACATTGAAATCACACATGTTTTGGTTCTTCCCCTCCACCTCCAAATTTAGCAGATGGACCAAAAACAGGCCATCGCTTGTAAACAGAAGAACTAAAATATTCTTGCAGTTCAGGTAAATTTTTAATTCTTTTCTGGAATGCTTGAAGAGTTGGAAATCCCTCCAAAGCATTTGCATGAATCAACCTATAGAAATCAAAAGTCTCGTACACCATGAAATCCACATATGTTATATCCTCTCCAGCAATGTACTTACCATCTCCAAGGAACTTCTCCCATAATTTGAATACTGATGGAATATTCTTGATAAATTCCTCTTTCGCAGCATCATAATCATTGCTCAGGATTACGGATCTCAAACGTTCAATAAGATCAACAACTGTTTGCTCAGCCATATGCACTCGGGATTTTTGAAGATCATCTTTTCCATCAAGGCCATACTTCTGGGCCAAGTATCTCATAATGGCCAAGCTTTGGGTGAGTTTGATGTCACCTTCAATGTAGTATGGTAAATTGGGGAAGTCCAAACCTAGACTGAACTTGTCATTTGGCCAGTCATTCGTGGTAAAAGCATATCTCTTATCCACGAAATCTACATTTTTATAATGGAGAATAAAACGTATGGGTTCTGCAAGTCCACGAATATCCCAATATCCTAAGGTTGGCTTGGTCATTTTGCAATTATGTTGCTAGTACAAAATATCAATTTTCAATTACTATTTTTTACAGTGCTTAATGCTGTTTGTTTCAGCGATAGGTTTTTTTTTTTTCATTTATTTTCTTTATCAGAAATCCTGTCAGGTGATAGCGTTAAAGATATTATCAGCACTTAGCTCTCAGTTTGTGATAACAGTATCATGCACTAGACAAAACATTTTTCAAGCTTCATGAATTGAAATGATTCATTTGATATTAATATTTTTTTTTTCATTTTTAATATACCATTCTTTTTTCTACCAGCTTTTATTTTTAAAAATGTGACGTCTTTGTTTCAATTCATAGAATAAATGATAAAACAATTTTTTTTATTGGTCACAAATATATTTTTAACTATTTAATCTTCAAACATGTTATTTGAACAATATTACTTTTAAAGCGAGTAAGAACTTATTTAAAATATATTATTGATAATGTTACACAAACATGGAATAGACGATACATCTTTCAAGCTTTTTGAATTGAAATAATTCATTTGATATTAATGTTTTTTTCATTTTTAATATACTATTCTTTCTTTTACTAACCTTTATTTAAAAAAAAAAAAGTGACATTTCTGTTATAATTCATAGAATAAATGATAAAAAAGAATTTTTTTTTAAAAAGCATTCGTCATAAATATATTTAAAATTTAATGTTAATAATGTTCAAAAATATTTTAAACTTCCATTATTAAAAAAATTTTATTTTAAATCAATGTAAGTGATTGATGAATGAAATAGAGCATAATTTTAAATTGAAAAATCCTAAATTTCCTAATTTTAAAATCCTATAATAATTTCAATGTTCGTAAAATTTTAATAAAATTTTGATTTTAATTAATTTTATTTACTTATTATTTAAAATTTTACTGTATTATGTATTATTCTAATTTTTATCACAATACTATATAAAAAGGTATTGATCTTCTCTGCTTATGAAATATTTCAAATATGATGTTACTTTTTATATTGCAAATTCTAAATGATTTTCTTTTTTTTTTTCTAAGAAGATTTTTGCAGCAAAATTTACTATTTTATATATGTTACTCGTAAATCTATTTAGCACAATGTTCAGTATCATCTGTTCCTTTCTTTTTATTTTTTGAAATACTGATATATACCTTCTCATTTAAATTTTTGTATTTATTAAACAATACAGTAAACTGTATGCATAAACAGCGCAATATTTTAATATATTGGAATTATTTCTAAATATTATTGTAATTTTATGACAATTTATATAAAATAAATTTTTAAAAAATGAAAAGGGGGGGGTGAGGGGGCCTCACCTAAAAATTTGATTCCAAATGATTAAAAATTGATCTAAAATTAATTTTCCATCAGTTTATTTAGAGCTATTATCAATGGATAAATAATATTAAAAATAATTGCCAATACAAAAATGTATTATTAAAATTTAAAAAAATTAAAAATGTCAGTATTAAAAAATGTCATTGATTTTAATTTAAGTTGTACAAACATTGAATACATTCACAACCATCTGTGATGTAAGGATTAAGCACAGCTACTTACCTATTACGTGATCTAGGTTGATTTCCGGCTGAGGAATTTTTTTTTTTTTTTTTATAAAAGTCAAAATCAATATATTTTAGATACTGTTTTAATCTACAACAATATTACCTTTCTTTCTATTTTATTATACACTCTTAAGCAATTTTATTTACGAAAGCGCCATAGTAGAAAATTCATGCTTACTCTATTAAGTTATATAAACAAGCAATGACGTTAAACTCTGGATACAAATTAAAGGAGAATGTATTAGTTATTTTTCAGAAAATTAATTAATTAATTATTTTCAGGAACTATTTCATATGAATGCAAAATTATGTGTTTTTTTTACTACTTATAAGACAGATGTTAATTATCTGGCAACAACAACAACAACAACAAAAAATTTTTTTGAATCTTTGTTTTTGTTTATTATAGGTAATTTCCGTTTGATTAGGAAGTAAATATTTTACTTATTCAGAATAAAAATAAATATTTAATGAATAGTTAGTTGAAAATAACTTATTTTAGCAATACTTTTTGTTAGAATGTTTTTTTTAATAATATTTTCATTTATACCGTAAATATTCAATGAAGATTGAAAAAAATTTTTTTTTTCTTTTTTAAATAACTCATCATGCAAATGCTATTTATTAAATTTTTGAGAAAGTTTTTAATAATTTAATTAAATAATCCTAATTAAAGATTATTTTTTAAAATAATCTTGATTTATAGAAATTTTCACTTTAATTTTACTTGTATTACAACTAAAAAAAAAATGAAAATGTTTTTCACTTGATGTTTAAAACCATTTATATACTTTTAAAATATTTAATTATTATTATTTTTTTAAAAGTGTCTAATTTTTTACATGTATGTATAATTTATGGTGCTTTTTTATGTATTTTGTCATACACGAATGTAACACTATTTAAATAAATCCTTAAAATGTTTTAATGTATAATGGATGTGCAGTTTTTGTTCTTTTTTAATGACCAATTGGAGTTAAGTTTTCATAATCACATAAAATAAATAATGATTTGGAAAATGCATTTACATAAAATAAATAATTATGTGATACCATATGAATAATTTTAAAAATAATTCATATGGTACCAAAGGTAAATGAAAATACAAAAAATTATATGTGAAAATAGATTTATTATTTCTATTATTGATATTTAATTATGCAAATTTAATTTTTCTGTACTTTTGAAACAATTTATAAAGTTTCAATAATTGTACAGAAATTCTAAAAATTGAAAATCCTTTTTAGTAAAAAAATTGAATCAATTTACCCTAAAATGTTTCAAAAACAAAAAAATAGTAATAATGATTGATAAGAAAGAACTGAGTCTTAAAAATATCTGTGGGATTAATTCAAATCATATATAAAATTTGTGAATCACTATTTATTATTTGTTACATTTTAAAGTTTATTACATATATTTATTATTAATTTATTTAGTTTATTATTATCAATTGATTCATTTACAATGCAAGTGAAAATATGTATGAATATTTATATCATTTTTTTTATTTTTTTCTGGAGTAATATTTCTTTATTTTGTAATTTATTAATTAAAAATTAAGACACTAAAATGCAAGAAATATGAAAACATACATCTTTAAAACGATTTGAAATAAAATATGAAATGTATGTTCAGGACATTTACAGTAACAAAAATGATGACCTAAAAGTTATCAAAAGCTTTTATTTAAATAAAAAAATTAAGATAGATTTGATTGAATGTGATGCTATGACATATCATTCATAGTTGTCATTTTTAATCATAATCCATCAATCTGAGTAGCATTGTGATACTTCGATTAGAAAAGCTTTCCATTAGCGATAAAGACATGTACATGAGAAAATACTCATGTCCTTTTTGTAATCTTGAGATAATTCTTTTGCATTTAATTTTTAATATAGGATAAGTTAAAAAATAAAAGTGAAAGGTTGATAAATACAGTATATATTATACATAAATATATTATTTAATATTATTATATATAGATAAATATTATATTATATTGTTATTTAATGTAATCATCCTAAATTTTATGAGTTTGGCAAGAATTAAGTTTATATGGGTTAATAAGAATATACAAAAAATACATTTTTTTTACTACTGTTCAGAATGAATAAGGCAATTCTGAAATGAAAAATTTAAAAAGAAATTATTTTGCTTAAAATTCAAAATTTTTTTTTAGAACAGTATGACTTAAGCTGTTATTAACTAATCATATATATATTTTGAATGTTTGGGCAATATAACAACATAAACATGTGCTTATTAAATAATTCATGTTTATGAAGATTTTATACTTATAAGGTTATAAATTATTTCATTGTAGCAATTATACATGACATCGAAAAACTTTTTTTCCACAAAATTTAAATTTCAGAGAAACTATTGAGCTTTGATACAGTATATTATACAAAATAACAACTTTATAGAATTTATAATTGATAATTTCAGTTTAGCAAATAATTTTTTTTTTTTAGTGTATATTAATTTTAAATATCATTTTATTTCAATGTATATTAACATACATTAAAAATTTGTCTTATTAATAATTTATTTTTAGTAAAATGTATAATTCTTTTCATTTAACATATTTTAAAGTACATAAATTATAACATTTTATTGTCTTCTATTTTATAAGAAAAAAAAAAAAATTAAAATTTAGTTTAAATTAGTCCATCATCACTCACTTCTATCTAATTTGATTATTGATTACTTTTAGTTACAAATTTAAATATTGCATTCTGCTATGTTCTCAGTAAAAAAGTAATAATTTACATTCTCAAAGAATTAAAAGTAAATCAGTTTGAAACAAAGATTTTTATGATATGACTTTCAGCTTTAAATGAAAACAATACCATCATTGAAATAATTTGTGATTAGCATTTCAATGTTCGATGCTTTTTTTTTTTTTTTTTAATAAATCTTGTTTTGTCATTTATAAAACTTAGTTTCATAAATCTTGTAAATAAACATTAGCTTTTAATTTTTTTGTATTAAAATGCTTCTAAATATTTTTCTACAATTATATAAATAGTTTTAAAAATAACATGGTGTGAGCTATAGTACAAATCTTTTAATTAAGAATTTTTGCACAAATATTTATAAAAATTAAAATGATTCCAAATATTTCATAAATGGAGTTGCCACAATTATAAAATTTAATTCTGGAATTATTATTTAAATTGAGCTTTATATAAGTAAAAGAAATTGTATTCAAAGTGGCACCTCGACTCTGAGCATAGTGATGTGGTGTATTGTTGTTTTAGTGGTAGTAGAATAAATTAAATAAAAATTATTTTGTATGTTCTTATAAATTTATTAAGATAATGTGGATATAAACTTACTATTAAATATTTTTTTAAATAGTATACATTTTCATTTCATAAAATATCAAAAAGTTTCGATTATTCTTAATAGATTGAAAGATTTAGTAAAAACTTATAAAATCAAGTTGCAAAACATTTAGAACTGTATTAAATTGTGCATACTTAAAAAAAATAATGCAATTTCAAAGGTGAATAAGTGATTAACCATTTTAATGATCATCAACTACAAAAATCTACATTAAATATTATATATTCTTGTACTACAACTGTTTGGAATAGTTATCGTAAATTAAAAATATAAATAAAAATATTCCAATTTTTTTTAAAGTAAGTAAAATTAATTAAAGAAATTCTTTTTCTAATAAATACAACTATAAATTTATTATAATACTACTGTTCTCTAAAAATTTCATTTATATTTTATTTCTTGAAAATTAAATTTTCTTAAGTTCTATAAGAAAACATAAAACAAGTGTTTTGGATACTTTTAATATTTTTCACTTACCCAATATAAACATTAATATCTGGGATTTTTCAAAATATGTATATAACATTATAATTAACACAAATAAAAGTTAATTTCTTTGCAAATATGAGCTTTGGAGTCAACAAAATATAATTACATTTTTTTTTTTTTTTTTTTTTTTTTTTTTTGTAAAAGCATAACAAGAGTTTTAGTGTTGCATATTATTATAGAATAAAGAAGTTTAGAATTTATAGATGTGCTGGTGGTTCTCCACTGCCAGCATATACAGCATTAGGAGCAAAAATTGGCCACTTTTTGTATGTAGCTGAATTCATATGTTTCTGTATTTCAGGTATGTTCTTAATCCTTTCTTGGAATGCCTGAAGACCTGGAAATTCATCTAATGATTCAGCATGAATAATTCTGTAGAAATCAAAGACATCATATGCCATGAAATCCACATAAGTTATAGAATCTCCTGTCAGATATTTTTGATCACCAAGGAACTCCTCCCATAATTTCAACAGAGTTGGAATGGTTTTGAAAAATTCTCCTTTTATCTTTTCATAATTAGGATTCTCAACCAAATAAACGAGATTATAATGAAGATCAGTAATTTGCTGTTCAGCTAAGAATACTTTACATTTTTGTTGTTCATCTTCGCCATCCATACCATGTTTGCGAGCCAGATATCTCAGAATAGCATTACTTTGAGTAAGTTTGATATCGCCTTCAATGTAATAAGGCAAATTAGGAAAAGGAAAGCCTAGAGTAAACTTTTCATTTTTCCACTCATCTTTACCAAAAGCATAACGTTTATCCTCAAAATCTACATTTTTGTAACGCAGAAGGTATCGTATGGGTTCCCCTAAACCACGGAGATCCCAGTATCCTACAATAGGTTTAACCATTTTTGAAACTTTTGTAGAAGATTTGATAACGAAGCTCCAAGTAGCACAGAAGCGCACGTAATCTTCCCTTCTGTTATTTCATGTAAACAAAGATAACTTCAATGGTAAAGATACGTTCAATGCTATTTCCTATAGACAGGAAGGCTCCCAACCAAAGAAATTAAATGGGAAAATTTACCAACGTGATTGGGGAAAAGGGAATTTTACTAGGAAGATCCTCGTGAATGGAAAAGATGTAGGTTCATGAACTAGTGCGTGCGCATAGTATTGATTGCATGAGGAGTACCTAAATTCTCTTTTTTAAAAATTCCTTTTCTTTTTTTAACGTGAACTGCATAATTTATTTCTAGGAAACGAAAAACTAAAATATATTTTAAAGTTTATTAATTTTTTTCTAAATGTGAGAGTTCATACATCATAATTTCATTTTTAATTTCTCAATTTCGTTTTCGGATTGAAAACTGCATACATTATTTAATTAGTTGAAACATATTGAAATAGTAAAAAATATTTTTATTAAATTTTATTTTTTTGATATCTAAATATATTTATTATTAATAATCAATATTCAAAGTACATGCATAGAAAACTGATACATTATACATAAACTTATTTCGCAAATTAAATTATGTTAATGTGTTTTTAAAATTAAAGTATGTTTCTGTGTATGCACTAGAAAAATATTTAAATTAATTTTTTAAATTTTTTATTGATATTTAAATTTGGATTTCATGTCTTTAAAAGTTATTTACTTTATTCATTAATAATGTGCATTTTTGTTGATGTTGCATGATATTTTCTGAAAAAAAAATTCCAAATATAAATAAATTCCTACTTGTGCAATATTTTATTCTTTAAAAACAATATATTTGAATTGAGTTTTTTTCTCTTTATTATTACTAATCTTCCTTCTTTTTGTAGCTGTAAACCAAATATTTCATTTTTAATATAATGTACCATCCACTAAATTGAAAAGGGTTATATGTAAAGGTGGTTATTGGTAAATAGCACATTGGAAACTGGTAAAAGCTTATTCCATTATTTCAGTTTTGATAATGCGAAGTTATTATATACACAGAAATAGTATTCCTTTTTTTCTTTGCATTATAATCCTCAATCTGAGTTTTACTGTACGCTTTCTTATTAAGTTCACTATCTTTAATAGCGTATCTTATAGATTATTAAATAAATAATAGTCTTATCTTAAATTGAAATCCCTGTACTTCGACTATCAAATCTCGTTTTTTTATTCCACTTTGTACCCTTTTCACTTTATATATGAATTTGAAATATATTAATTAATTTCTAAGTTTTAAAAAAAGGAGTTCTAAATTATAAAGGGGAATTTGGAATTCTTTGCCATTGTGAAGGATAAAAGATTATATTTCGTACCTTATGTGTACAAGGTTGTATTCAGCTTTTTATTTTTTTCCATTTAAATATTTTAAACATGGAAGCGTTTAAATTTATTATTTTGAATCATCAACAGTTTCCTTTTATAGATTTTTTTCACATATTTGATTTAATTTCGCTGTTTTTACAGTGGTTGTCTGAAATAATTCATGTAATACTATAGCAGGGGATGGCTACTTGGAAAACAGCAATGTTAAATGTTATAGCACTGAAATTTGGTACACAGAAGATGAAAACATTCAAGTTATGGTATTTAACTTTTAATGTTTTGCGATTTTTTTTTTTTTTTGCATTGAATATTGGTAGATTTTATGTTCTACTTATAAATGATACGAATAACCCCTAGTGATGAGAGGAGAGACGTTTAAGTGTAATTGTCCACTTATTTATGTTTGGTGAGAGAAAAATTCGCAAACTCCCACCAGGCAACTTGATTATTGATTATACAATACGAGACGATTTAAGCAAATAGTTACAATCGCATCAAGTACAATCGCATTTGCGTTTCTGCAAGCAGTTACAGCAACAACTGCAACAGTGAATTCCCACCTGATCCTTTCTGCACATGTTACCACTGGGTCATTAATCGGGATTAATCCATTAATCGGCCTTGTAATAATACATTTTACAAAGCATCTTTGAACACTGCATAAGTGCAAGTGCTATTCATGTTTCATAAATTTTAATTTTTGTAATATGTAATTTTAAAAAAAAAAAAAATTTAATGAGTAAAATTCTAATGTAAGGATAATACTTTTTGGTTGTAAAATTGTTCTAAAGTAAGAAAAACTTAAAATAGTGGATTGTCACATACCTCCGATATGCAAATGATGAGATTCGAGATTTATATAATATATATCCTTTGTTTATTTACACTTTACGATCCACAGCACCATTTTACTAAAGCACTATAAAGCCTCAGCATCTATCGTAATCAATGTAACACTGATAAATACAATTGGCCTCTACGTTGATTGAGTTCAGATCTTAGCTTCACTTCACGTGTTTTTTTTTTTCTGCAGCGTGATAACTACAGGCGTGACCACCTAGATCTTCTCTTCTATTCCGACCCCTTACTGGTTCTGACTTCCTACTATATATGTACTTCATACTACTATATGTGAAAATTGCAATGCTAACTGGAGTTAGGATTTATAATCAAATTATCTATAAATATCATTATTGCTTTTATCAACCATAGTACATTCTCTCTTCTAATATAATAATTCAAAAATTTTTCCCTCTATTTTGAATAATATTCTGAAAGGAAATATAGATCTTAAAAATATTCTTGAGATAAAATTATTTAATATTGTAGTTTGAATAAATAATTTATCTTAATTTAAAAATTGTAAAAGGCCCATTAGCATTTCACTGCCCAAAGTACTAGTGCGTCAAAAAAAAAAAATGACCAAAAAAAAAAAATAAATACATTGCCAATCCGAAATTAATTCGTAGAATTCAAGAATGAATATAATAAATATCGTTTTATTCTTGGATATTCAAGAATGGATGCTAGGATTAAAATATTCCAAATTAAAAATATCAGCTTAATGAAAAGTCTTGTTTTTTAAGAAAAATTTATAACTGTGAATTATTTATTGCATTCTGAAATTACACCAATAAAAAAATAAACAGTTATTGTTGTTGACAAACGTTTTTTTATTTGAATTTCTATGGGTTTAATGTACTTAAATCAAAAATAGAATTCTAATAATATGTAAGTTATTTTGATATTTTAATGCAAGAATTATTTTATTTGTGAACTTCCTCCTTTCTTAGTCTTTATTTTGAAATCTTTTATTTAAACATATCGTTTGCATTATCTGTAATTTCATAAACTTTTAAACCAATTATTTAAAAATATTTTTTGTGAAAGATAATGTTAAATTTCCTCTTTCTTTGGGTATGAATGAAACGTTTTCGTTTATTACAACCATTTTTTTTTTTTATAAGTTTTGGATTTTAAAATATATTGTAAATTGTTTACAAGTTTTGGAAGTATTATTAATATTATTTAATTTATTATTATGTGTATCTATCATTCCATGTCGCTACTTTGTGGAACATATTTGTTTATTTATTTTTTTCTCCTCTAGAAATAAAGGGTAAGTTTTTAATATAATTTATTTAATTATTTTGTGCATCTACCATTAATTAAGGAGCTACATTAATTAAGAACAAAATTTATATGAATAAATTTTCACATAAGAACTGCGTAATCTGTGCATTCGTGCACCAGAATTTTAAGCAAATTTTCTTTCTTTTCGAATCAGGCTGTCTTCTGAGAATAATGAAAACTTATCAAGATTGACTGGATAATTAAGCAAGCTAACTTTAATTAATTTAAAAAGATAGATTAACCTATGGTAATTTTTAATTAAACTAATTTTAATATTAGTTTTTATGAAAATTAAAGTGGTCACTTTCAAGAAAGTGGTGCAATTTTACAGAAGAAATGAATATAAAAAAAAATTAGGCACAAGTATGTGTCACTAAAAGGAATATATTATGCAACCCAACTTAATTGTTAATTTATAAAATTAGTCTAATACTTTTTTGTTTCAATATACCAACACAAAATCTTTCAAATTATAAATAAACTAAAAATTTTATATATTTTTTTTTTTAAATTGTGTCTTCTTTTGGTGAAACGAAGACTAATTTTAAAATGTATAGTAAAATTATTAAATGATATTCTTAATTAAAAATACTTTTAAAAGTAGACAACACAGGCCAATTAACAGAGTATATCTACTTCTTTAAATACGGCAAAGTATTCGATTAGCTTAAAACACGAATGAGGCTTAAAAATCCGACATCGTATTTCTTCCTTAATAACTCTGCAATTACGATAAAAAAAAAATAATAAATGCTAGATTGACATTGAATATATTTGTATAAAACTGTTTAAAGTTCATAATACAACTCGTATATTATTTGAAAGCTAGAATATAAATGCTGCAATAATGTTTAAAAATAAATCCTTAAAATTTATCAGTTAAAAAAATAAATTTAATTTCTTTTATATATGGTTAATATTTAATTTGTCAAAATGAATTCCCAATTAATCTTATATATTATGAATTTCATTAAGAAGTTATCAATATGTTCAATAACTGAACAGTATTTTGGTTCAGAGTAATCAATACTATATAAAGTTATGCATTTCGAATAGAATGTAATTTTACAACCAAGATTACTTAAAGTAACTTTAATTGTTTACAATTATTTATTGATAAACTATTAATATTTTTGTATTGCTGTGCAACAAATTATTGCAATTATTTATAATTATTAATTGCTTTTAAACCATATTTTAAAGTAATCGTAAATTTAGATGCAAAATGGAATTTAAAAATTTTCTTTTTTTAAAAAGAAAAATACATAGTAAAATCAAGAATTAATTTAGCAAAAAATTTCAGAAAATGATTTGAACATCTGGAAGAGATAAATGCCATATCCATATCTTTATAAAATATATTACACATATATTTTATAAAAAAGAATTAAAATAATTTTTGATAATTATTAATTTTTTTCAGAATTTTAAAAATATTTTATTATTTAATAATAATATTATTTTTATAAATTAAATTAAACAATGATAATTTTGAAAGTAATACCTAATTTTCTTTTCATATTTTAGACACATCAATATTTACATATTTTACTTTAAAATTACTATTTGCCACTCAAAAAATCAAATTATTTCAAAATAAAAATGTTCCAATACATAAACACTCAAACTTACCTAAACATCAGAAATTTTTAATTTTCTTAGTATCTAGAAAGAAAAAAACTTCACTTCTAAAAACACACACAACAGCAAACTTAAATGACATTCCAATTTATTAAGGTTTTCATTATGATGAGAAAAAAAAAAATTCAATTTCATATCCTTTTACAGAAATTTAAGTTCAACAATACTGATCTGTAATGCATGCATGCTGTATGTTCAATGAATTTAATCATATTCACCAAGATGTTTTGGTGCATCTCCAGCTCCTCCAAATTTGGCAATAGGTCCGAAAATTGGCCACCTCTTGTAAGTAGATGATTTTAGGTACTCTTGCAATTGGGGCAAGCTCCTAATTCTAGCCTGGTAATCTTCAAGAATTGGGAAATCGCTCAGAATACCTTCATGGAAAAGCCTGTAGAAATCGAAGACATCATAAGCAATGAAATCCACATATGTTATGTTATCTCCAGTGAGGAATTTATGGTCACCAATAAACTTCTCCCATTGCTTCAGTTGGGCTGGTATGTTCTTGATAAATTCAGCTTTTGCATTTTCAAAATCCGGGTTAATAGCCAAGCGGATCAGAGACCAACGTAGATCAATAATTTGTTGTTCTGCCAAAGATACCTTTAATTTCTGCTCAGCATCTTTACCATCCAAACCATGCTTGCGAGCCAGGTGTCTCAAAATTGCAGTGCTCTGCGTCAGTTTCACGTCGCCCTCCATGTAGTAAGGCAAGTTAGGAAAATCCAAGCCCAGGGCGAACTTGTCCTTCTGCCAGCCATCTTGGGTGAATTGGTAACGCTTGTCTTCAAAATCCACCTTCACGTAATGCAGGAGGTATCGAATAGGTTCCGCTAAACCACGGAGATCCCAGTATCCTAAAAGTGGTTTGCCCATTTTAAGTACTAAGTACAATTTGAAATCAAATAACCGGCAGTGCAAAAAGGCAGGTGGTAAGTAGCGAGCAACAATAGGGAGTAGAGACTTATGGCCTTCAACGCCGAATTTAATGCTTTCCTTTCTCCCGCTATTTCATATCAATGCTGTGACGTCACATTTCAATGTCAGCCTTCTTTTTCTTCTTTTTATCATTTTCTTTTTCTGACCTCAAAACTCGGGACTTGATTGGATTATTTCGCAATAACCGGCAATGCGCTTTTTGAATTTCCATTTCCGTTTAACTCCACGTGTGGTTGGTTACTGAGTAAATATTGGCGGTTCATCTTTATTCTATTTTCTAAGCAACCATTGTCTCTTAATGTGAAGATTTTAAATTGTTGCTGACACACAAATGGATTTTATCTTATCACAAAATAAAATTATTCTATCTTCGATGTTTTCTTCCAAAAAAAAAAAAAACGCCTCTAAAATTATCACTTAACTTTATCTTTTTGTGTATTTATTTTTAATGGAGAAATGTTACCTTTAAAAAAAAAAAAAGATACATGAAAAAAATTCACCAATATTGCTATTGAGTATTTATACAATTTTCTTAAGGTTGCCAAAATATTCTTTTAATTAATTATTAGTTTAGAAGTTTAAAGGATTTGAGTAAATGTTCTTAAATTCTAATCTAAATTCTTCTTTCATTCTTTTCTAAATATTCTTGCTCTCAGATATAAGAAATTTAAAGAATCTTTAAATATTCTTATTTGTATATATAAGAATTTTAAAGAAGAAGAATTAAATAAAAAGAATCTTTAAATATTCTTATTCTCAGATAAACGAAATTTAAAGAAGAAAAATTAAATAAGAAGAATCTTTAAATATTCTTATTCTTAAATATTTTTCCTATCTTTTAACTTCGGTTTGAAAAAAAAAATGTCCTAACTTATTTTTAAAATATGTTTTAATATTTCAATATACCATTTTTTTTTTAATTTTAAAAACACAATTATTTGATTTTATCCTGCATTTTTTTTTTCTAAAATTATCACTAAAATATATTTACAGATAATGTGAGTAAATATGCAATAGTTTATTTACTGTTTTGGATATTAATTTTTTTTTGTTATAGAATGCTTTGCAATATTTTTTTTAATTAAAATTTGTAAAAATTATGATTAAATTTACGATTAATTCATTAATTGTTATAGAATTTATGTCATTAAAATAATTAACTTAAAATAGTAATCAATTCTAAATTTATTCCAATTTTTGAAACAATCATTGAAAAAAAAATACCAATCTAAAATGTTTACTTATAATGTAAGTTATGTTACAAGATAATCCATTTAAACAAATAGTTATTTATTTACTTATAACTTTTTAAAGAATCACTATAATTTTCTTTAAAAAAATATCGGAAACGTATTTTATTTGTTTTATTACGAATGTATATAGTTTAAATTGCATATGCAAAGAGGTCAACGCATTCTTCTTACTGAATAGTTTCACTTTCGCTACTCCTACATTCATGCAATATACTGCTGGGAAACCCCTCTATATACAAAATATAGTAATGGTATATATTTCACTCAGTTTCAGAAAATTAATGCAACTGCACGAAATATGCATTAAAACATGAGCATGAAATTCAAATTTTTTTGCTAGTTGCTTTTGTTACATACAATAATTAGTAAAATTTTTCTTCAATTTAAAATGCATATTGTGATGCTTAAGTTTGTTTTGATAAAATTTTTTTCTTTGCTTTAAAATAAATTATTTCCCCGCAATAAGATTATTTTATTTTAAAAATTATAACGCTTATTATTATTATTGTTATAATATTATTAATTTATAACGCCATTCATTACTATACATATTTTTCCAGGTACATTTTCTTTTTCAGTACGAATTTAAGTATTTTTTTTTTTAATTTTTATTAATTTAAAAACTATCTATGATACATTTAAAGATCGCTGTTTTAAGCTCAAAATTACGGCTAAATTTTCAATATTAAGTCCAATATTGTGTTGTCTGTATATTTTGGAAGAAAATTTTTTTTACTCAATTTCTACAATTATTTAAAAAAAAAAATTATATAATATTTTCACGGAATAAAAAAAAAAAAAATAAAAAAAATAAAAAAAAAAAAAAAAAATCTGCGTCGGCCGGGAGTCGAACCCGGGTCAACTGCTTGGAAGGCAGCTATGCTAACCGTTATACCACCGACGCTCCATCTGCAAGAGAATAGGTAGAAACAACGTAACATAAAAATTAGGTCATTACCCTTCATGATTGCATGAAGATTTTTATAATCGTTATTACGTTAAATCAATAAATTTTTCTAAATCTGTTATTTAAAAAGCCAAGAAATCTAAAAGCAAGCTTTATTAAAATAAGAAAATTTTAATTTACGTACCTTTAAAGTTAATTTAAAATCAAAATAACAGATCTTTAGAAAGAAAAAAAGATGGAGTAATATTTAACGTAGAATATGTTTAATAGGCGGGTTTTAAAAGAAAATCCTGAAATTTTCGTACATTAATAATTTGCATACATCCATATCAAATTAATTATTAATTCACACGGTTTAGAACAAAAAACTTTAATTTTTTTTAAACTTACAGAATTTCATCATCACGTGTAAGTAAGAAATAAGGAAGAGAATAACGACAGCATAATTATTTATAGTTAAAAATTACGAAAAATTTCTGAACTGAATAAAGTAATTAATTAATAATCATTACTGAATTATCTAGCCCCTAGTTTTTGCATATACAATCAAAATAATTATGTTACGTAAAGGCTATAAGTATTATTTTAACATTTAAGCTTCATTATTTTGTTTCGCATTTCATTTCAAGTTCTTGCAACGCTACAATTTTTTAAAATAGTACTTATATATATATATTTATATAGATACATCCATGGCACCGCCGGGAATCGAACCCAAAACCTGTGGCACCGAACGCCAGAACGCTAGTCACTCTGCCATCAAGTGGTAAAGTAATAAATACCAGCCTTAATATTGACAGTCTCATAGCTGAAAGAAAATTTTCACATTAAATTGCTATATCGCCCATTATGTTTAAAAAAAAATATGAAGAGTTTTATACCAAAGAATATTATAAATAAATCAAATATGAAACTCTACGGTCAATTTTTTTGCACACTTTAGGCTGATAAATCAAATATGAGTAACTTGTTAATTTTAATTTTGATTTAATTCATTTAATATTATTTGATCCGGCCCAAGATTTGGAAAGAATAATGATTTATTCCCAAATTCCAAAAATTGCCCATATGCCCATATTAGTCCTAACGGATCATACCTAGTTGTTTGAGAATCACTAAACACACCAATAAAACACATTCAAATAGCATTAATTTAATTTTCATGAATGGTAGTTTTATATCATGTGATTAAAGAAATAAATTTCAAAATAAAGTCCGTAAAAGAGATAAATATAATCCACTTTTGATCGAAAATTTATTTGGCTGAATTTCTATGAAAAAAATTAATATGCCGGAAAAATAATAAATGAATGATATAATATTATATTATATAATATATTAATTATAAAAATAAAATATTAATACATATATAAAGTAATTTATAAAAAAAATACTTTCCATTCCGATGTTTTGCAAAATAATTTTTTTATTTTAATTCATTGAATAGAAATGAATCAAATTTCCATTATTGCCCATAAAATATATGGGTATTGTTAAGGAGAGAATGGATCAGAGAAGTCCTGAACTACTTTCAACAATACTTATTGGTTAATTTTTTTAAATTCTTTTCTCGAACTATTCTTATTGGTTTATTTAAATTTCTTTCTCGAGCTATTCTTATTGGTTAATTTAAATTTCTCTCACGTGCTTTTTTTATTAAATTTCTTTCATGCGTTTTTATTTTACAAAATCGTTTGGAAGGCTATATATATTTTTTATTTTATATTTTTTAAAATTTCTTTTACGTGCATTTTTATAAAAATCGTTTGAAACTTTGAAACTAGTTTTTTTTATTTTTAATTTAATCTGTTTTCTTTTTTCAGTATTGAATGAGAACATGAACATAATTTATTTCCTGAATATGATTTATTGATACTTTTTCTTTGTTTGTTTTAGATTGCTATTATGCGTTTTGTTCTTACATTAAATTATAAATTTTATGGGTAATAAGCCTTTATATAAGTCCAGTTAATTAGTTTTCATTTTTATTTATTTATGTTCTGTTGTCATCAACTAACATCAGAATATTTTTTGCAAGACTATTATTAAATTAATTGGTTATATTTGTGGTTGATCAAATACGATGTTGAAATTTAAAATTTATTTGTAATACAGATTCAAGTTGATATAATTTATTATACAAACATCGAATATAATTCAACAAATTGTTATGTCCTAAAAAAATCATAAACTTCTTTAGGAACATCAATTTTATAAATTTAGGTTTCTACAAATCGAATATATTTTATATACAATGTATTTTTATTTTACTGATACAATATTATCAGAATGACACATTAAATGCATTGCCATGTATTTTATTTGAATACTAAATATTGATACAAAAAAACTTAAAACCAAAAATGATTTTAGAACTAGATCAATATAATATTTCAAAAGTTCGTATCTCAGATATTGTCTTCTATTGAGCTGTACTATGTCAATAAAATCTGACATATTGCAGATAAGAATCCTGATGGATTGCTCCATTAGGATGTAATCTATCTCTTTATTCAGATATTTGCATTGATTTTAGCCAAAAATATTTACCAGCTCATATTTTCTTTATTGGGAATTTCATTTGAGCTATATTAGGGGTCAAAAGGATCATTCTCAAGTTACAAAAATAATTACATTGTATATATAATCTTGTTAATGAACTTTGTAACTTCTGAAAAATGGCTAATTTAAACAACTTCTGTAAAATAATTAATTTAATCATGGCTGTGGAAAACCCACGGGCTACATGCAACTCATAATTTTTTAATTATGCAGTTGGACATAATCAGAAAAACAAGTAATATAAAAAAAAAAAAAGAACGAATGTACAAAACATGAAAATGCTTAAATAAAATAATTATAAACAAGTAGTATAATTTTTTTTTTAAAGTCAATTCCTTCTTTTTTTCTCACTATATTGCAGGAAGTCCTTTATAAATAATTTCCTTCATTTTTTTAAGTTTATCTGGCGCCATCTATTGGTAGATACATGCAACTTAAATATAAAAACAACTAAAATTGATTAATTACATTTAATTAATGAATTAATATTTGAAAAAAACTGTATTAATTTCAAGTGTCATCCACTACAAGTTCAAAAATGTATTTGAACTTGAGTGGAGGAATAAAAAGCATTTTATGAACGATTGAAAATTTGAACAAGAAATATATAGGGAGAGTGTGAGCTAATAGAAGGAATTTAAAAAATTGAGGTTTTTATCTATTGAATTTCTTTTGAAATTTCAACTACATAGAAGTATATAAAAAAATAAGTTTCAATTTTTATTAGATATCACCATTACGTTAAAAAGGTAGTTTTTTTGGGGGGGGATTTGTAAATATTTTCACTGACTAATCTTATAACCTTTTTTTATTGGTTTTAAGAAGATGTATTTGCTTTTATGATGAATATTTATGAGGTTGTAAAAGTTTTATTCTTGCATAGAAATCAATATTTCAATAACCTGAAGTTCTTAAATAAACTTAATTTGTACCTAACTTCCTTAAACAAATTTATTCTCGAGGCTTTCATAATGTGAATCTATGGCAGTCTTCAATGTAAACACAAAAAATAATTAACTAATTGAATGAAGGATGTAAAGAAGTTTAATTTTAAATTTTAGAGTATTTCATGTATCAATTCCTCAAAAATTTTTAAGAATAATTTTCTTAAAATTTGTTTTAGGTAATGATCATTCTTTAAGGGAGTGAATTGGTTTAATAGTTGACATTTCATCAATAGTTTTTACAGAAAATGTTAAATAAAAACTGATCTAAATTCTTAAATTTTTTTACTTGCATTTTTCTTGTAATTCGTAAAATTCCTGTTTTATTCGTAAAATTTTAAAATTTGTCGCGCATAATAAAAAATCAGAACCAAATGTTTAAATTGCTTTTTTGTTGATTTCGTCATCTGATGGTATCGTGTTAGAAAAAAAAATTGTAAAAAAATTACTTCTAATACAGGAAGCAATATCCAATTTTTACTTTACAAGATATTTCTTATTCCAGTGATTTGTTGTTGTTTCTTCTCCAACTTGGTCGATAAACACATAGACCAAGTCCATGAGCGTATGTGTACTTAAACCGACGAGTCATGATAAAGGGTAAAAATACAGATTCTTTTTGTCTTGACTTTGCGGCACAAAGACATGGGACACCCAAAGGGGTACCTATTTTAGTCGCCTTTCACAACATACATGGGTAACAGTGGGACTATTCTAAATCGTACCCACACTGATGTCCAGCGATTTAAATTTTATGATCTGCTCAACAATTAAAAAAAGTTTAATTTTAATTCATTAATTAATTGTTAATTTATGATTATTTATTTGTTAATTCATTGTTTAAATGTTTAATTGATCACGATTATTATGTTACTAGTTTTTTGCTTACTTACCATGTGAATATCTTAGATTGTACATTTTTACTAATTGCTTTGCTTAACAGCTATGATATTCTTAATGTAACGTTAATATACATTGAGCCTCTTAAAAGGTATCCTGGATTAATTTTTACAGACAAAATCTATTACTTCAGGATATGACAACAAGTCGTTTTAAATTTCATTTGCATAATAAGGATTAATCCGTCATGTTTGTATGCAAGTTAATGAAATTCAATGTAAGTTCCATTAGGGTTTCTGCAGATGTCCACATGATGATTGATCTCTTTCCAAGTCTTAAGTAGCATTTAAGGTGTTATTACATCAACTCCTGCAGTGATACACTGTTTCAGATTATTCAAATTGTCCAGAACGTTTTGCTGGTGCGCAATCATTTTAGTGAAGCCTCAAGCAAAAAGGGTAAAATGGCACCATGTTCGATAATATGGGATGCCAATTGGAACTCCTTTTTCAATCCAATGAACAGGAAAGATTTTATTAAAAAATTAATTAACATTTCCATGAAAAAGTTCGGTCCAGTCGCACAGAGATAAAAATGAAATTTGTCGCCTATTTATCTACAGATTAAGCTTTTATTGAATCTAGCTGAAACACCACCGCGGTCAGTACTTGGGGGTCTGCGCCACCTGGGAACCCTACCGCGTGCCGTTGAAATTTGGGACCAATGGCCGGCCAGTGTCTCCAGCGCTCGGTGCCAACAGATATGCTTCACGTTCGAAGTCCCTGGCGGTGCCATGGATGTTTGTAGTGGTTCGAATTCACTTTAAGCCGTAGGTCCCGGTCTTCTACAGACTGTAAGAGCGTCACTTGAGCAAAAAGTCAGGCTTTCTACCAACGGGTGCTCCATCACAACAGAAGCTCTTTGCAGACTTCCCCTTCAATCATGGTACGTATGGGCTCGTGGGCTTGGCCAGCCAAGTGGGATAAGAAACAACAAACAACAACAACACGAAACACCACAGTTCAACATATCAAGGTAGATGTGTTAAAACGATTTCCGAAAGTTATTCATGTTTTATTCTTCCCAAATCAAACATTGATTTTTTGCGGTCAAGGTAATATTCATTATGAATAACATCTGAGCAAGGTAATTTACATTTTCTTGGGAAAGGTATAACATCTCAGCAGCGAATTCAAATCATAATCATGTATTTCCTTATTTAAGGTGTTACGCTTTCATAATTAATCAGCCATATTTCTCTCAATATAAAAATTACCTTTGGATACCTTTACAAACCATGCATCTTATATGCTAACCCATATGTATGTGTCTTATATTCTTTGCATTATATGCATCCCTAACATTATATACATCATTAACATTATATGTATATGCTAATATTATATGCATCACTAACATTATATTGTATGCTAAGTCTTATATTTATATGCTAACATTATATGTATTGATAACCATTATTATCTCATATTTCTTTTGTGTATATTTTCTTTTTAAATGACCAGAGGAATCTAAAAATTGATATTAAATATGATATAAGTATATTGTGTATAAAAGCCTGATATAAATATAATGTGTATAAAAGTATGATATAACTACACTGAAGTGACAAAAGTCAATGGAATACCTCTTAATATCGTGTCGGCCCTTTTCGCCCGGCGAAGTGCAGCACCGCGGTCGACGTGGCATGGACTCACCAAGTCGTTGGAAGTCTTTTGCAGGAATATTGAGCCATACTGTCTCGATAGACGTCCATAATTGTGAAAGCGTTGATGGTGCAGGTTTTGGCCATGAACAGACCTCTCGATGATGTCCCATAAATGCTCGATGGGATTCATGTCGGGCGATCTAGGTGGCCAGATCATTCGTTGGAATTGTCCAGAATGTTCTTCAAACCAAAAGTCGCGAACAGTTGTGGCCCGGTGACATGGCGCATTGTCCTCCATAAAATCCCATCGTTGTTTGGGTACATGAAGTCCATGAATGGCTGCAAGTGATCTCCAAGTAGCTGAACATAAACATTTCCAGTCAATGTTCAACCAGTCGCACCAGAGGACCAAGTCCATGCCATGAAAAAACAGCCCACACCATTACGGAGCCACCACCAGCTTGAACAGTGCCTTGCTGACAGTTTGGGTCCATAACTTCGTGGGGTCTGCGCCACACTCGAACCCTACCATCAGCTCTTACCAACTGAAATCGTGACTCATCGGACCAGGCCAGGTTTTACCATTCATCTAGGAACCAACCGATATGCTCACGTGCCTTTGAGAGTCGCTTTACAAGCGATGTCGTTCTGTCAGTAAAGGCACTCGAATCGGTCTTCTGCTGGAATAGCCCAAGAAAGCCAAATTTGGCACAGTTGTAACAGACAAATGCCTCGTACGTCCCACATTGATTTCTGCGGTTATTTGACGCAGTGTTGCTTGTCTGTTATATGAATTTACGACTCTTTGTAGACGTCGCCGGTCTCGGTCGTTATATGCAGGCGGTCGACCACTGTCCCATTATGTCTGAATTTCATACTCGGCACACTTTCTTGAACAGTGGATCTGGGAATGTTGAATTCCCTAATGTTCCGAAATGGCATGACCCATGCGTCTAGCTCCAACTAACATTCCAAGCGTTCAAAGTCTGTTAATTCCCGTCGTGCGGTCATCATCACGTAAAAACCTCTTCACATGAATAACTTGAACAGAAATGAAAGCACTGCACATTTATACCTGTTCTACGCAATGCTACTGCCATCTGAAAATTTGCATATTGCTATCCCATGACTTTTGTCACTTCAGTGTATATTGTGTAATTTTATTTCAGTTTAATTTTTATAATTTAAAACACCAGTTCATTTCCCGTGAAATACAAGTGGAAATAAAAATGTATAAGAACGAATGTATAAAACATGAAATATACTTGAATAAAATAATTATAAACTAGTAATATACAAAAAAAATTTTTTTAAAGACAATTCCTACTTTTTTTCACTATATTGCAGAAAGTCCTTTATAAATAATTTTCATACAATTTTTTAAATTTATCTGGAGCCATCTATTGGTAGATATGTCCAACTTAAATCTTAAAAAAACTAAAATGAATTAATTAAATTTAATTACTGAATTAATATTTGAAAAAAACTGTATTAACATTCAGTGTCATCACTACAAGTTCAAAACAAATGTATTTGAACTTGAGTGGATGAATAAAAGTATTTTATGAACGATTGAAAATTTGAACAAGATATATATAGGGAGAGTGTGAACCAATAGAAGGAATTGAAAAATATACAGAATAGTGCAATAATATAACAAATAGAAACTAATTGGTATTAGGCGAATTAATAAAATGAACAAAAGATATATGATGATGTTGAAGAATTTTGGAGCTCACTGGCTCCATCAGGGACATCATCTCCGGTGGTGACAAACATAAAAGAATGAAAACATTGGCCAGACCCAGAGATTAATGAAAATTGTGAGAATTTAAAAAATAACAAAAGATATAAAAGGGAATTTATATTTATTTAATTTATATTTAACTAAATTTTTTCTAGTCAATACTGTACTTCCTTTAGCAATGTCTTTTAGAATTACCAGTTTTTTGATAAAAATTATTTCTCTTTTCGTCAAAATTCAACCACTAATAAATTGGAATTAGAATTTTGAATAATCTTGATTAATTTAGAATTTTGTATAATCTTGAATGATAATCCTAATTGCAGATCTGCCAAAGATCGTGGTTGGAAAACTTAGCATATCCTCAGGGTCAAATTTAATATATAGAACAACATTAGTGATTTTATCCATTGCATCCTTATAAGCTATTGGCCTCTACTTACAAACTGAGTTAGTCACAACCCTTGAAAATCTGTATTTAAACTAATTTATTTAAATTCTACAAGTAAAATTCGTTAGAAAATCGTTAATCGTCAAAAAAATCTTAAAAGTCGTTAGAAAAGAGTTTCAACTGACCTAATTTAGTAAGAACATTGCACTCAATTGCGGAATATGATAAAGAATATATAGAAAAGGATTATACAGGCATCTCTAACATAAATCTCTAAAATGAAGATAAAATCGCTTTAAGCTACAAATCCAAGTTTTCATGTTCAATTTATGGATTTTCCATGTCTAGTGAAGTTTAATCAATAAGAAGTGATCGCAGAAAAATAAAGAATCAGTTTTTTAACTGATAGAAATTTTTTTAAATAAGAGCAGCTTATTAGATAACAAATATACATTATTCAATTTTTAAAGTTTGTAAAAGAGGATATATTTGAAAAGCTTACTTTTATTCCATTTTAAAATTGATATATTAAATTAAATTTTATTTCGTGTAATTTTCGAGTGTAATTTAACAAGTAACCATCTAATTGTTAAATTTTTTTAAATTAAAAATTACTTTTTTTATAGTAAAAATGTTAGTCAGCTTCAATTATTTATTACAATCAGATTCAAAAATTTATCTAATAAATTTCCAAATTGTTTTCTGAATTTTTTTAACATTCTCTTTTATAAATGGGAATTTCGTTAAATTGCCATTAATTCTTCATAAAATTGGAACTATACATAAAAAATATACACAACATCTCCGCATTATCTTCTGATCGGCATCATATAGTATCACTACAATCATCCTACATCTCCTGGCTCTGCATCACGTAGTATCACTACATCATCCTACATCTCTTGGATCTATGTAATGTAGTATGCCGTATTACCATCACATGCAACCATGTTATATATTCATTGTGGATGAATTCAGCTACAATGTCTAAAATAAAAGTGAACATTTTGACAATAACTTCTTCCAACACTGTCGTTATTATTTTATTTGTATTAGTGTCATGAATATTTATTGACATAATTCGTATTTTTACCCATTAAATTTAATTTTTCCTAGCTTATTCTAGTTGAAGAGTCTTTCGGTTTCAGATATTTTGGGTTGTATAGGGGTTGTATCTGTGGGCACAACAGTGGCATAACTATACTATTTTAGGTCTGTGGCAAATTTTTTGGAGGGGGAACTCAATTCAAAGTATCATTATTCCTTTTTCTTTTTAATAAAGCCATACCTAAAAGTGTCTTTAGGTTTGCAATGTCCATTTATGATCACAAACCGTTTCACTTGATTATTTAGTACTTAAAATGATCTTGATCAGTAATTTATGACGAAGATGTATTTTTCCAAGTCAACTTCAGTCATTTCATTTGGTTTTGATTATGTGTATCGCTAGGGCTGTGGTGGCTCTGGATCAGCGTTGTCGGAGACTGCAATACTATGGCTGATTTCTTCATTTCCGCCGCACTGTTCGTTTAATTTTTCCTCATTCTTCGAGTATTAGGTAACAATCTTATTTTTTTTTTCAAACCTCCATATTTCGTTTCGTTTTTCATTCCCGCGAAGATATTTCCTATTGCTAGACATGTTATTATCTAATTTCCACAATCAACTAATTGACTTTTACAACTGGAACAAAAAAAAGTAAGATAATAGTGACGCATGGAGAATCTGAGAAACAAGGGACTTCCCGCTTTTTGGAAATCTCTGACTTGCCAGCGAGAATTTTCACTTTTAATTTTGTAAGTACGTATTCAAGAATCAGGGTATCCTGGCTGTGGCATGTTTGTTAGTGGTTTGGAATCCACGTTAAACTGTAGGTAATAATTAGCCTAAAGTGTGCAAAAAATGACCGTAGAGCGACAAACCAAACTAATTCAAGGATCATAGGAATTCCATAACAAGTGAACTTTAAAATGTCCCAGGGGCATATGGGCAGTAGAGGGAATTCCCACTTTTTTTTTTTTTTTTGTATGTACCTATTCACGAACCAGAAATCGAGGAAGTCCCTAGCATCGGGATTAGCCGTGCGTAATTGTTTCTATTACTATTACTACCAGATGCGATATTTTTTTCTGCAAATGAATACATTCAAAATCTTGATACACATTTTTTTAAATTCATCACTTCAGTAACTTAAATTTATTAAACACAGAATTAATAAATGTTAACTTTTTCTAATAATAAATGACACGTCTTTGTTGTATTCATAGCCTCTCTGCTCGGCCACGGGCCCGTGGCAGGCTGGCTGCCCGTCTACCCTAATGTTCGCCGCTGGTGCACAACGTCTTTTCTTATTAAATAGATGATGCTATACAACTATGTAATTGAATACTTGGTCATATCTTCTATAGTTTTTAAAATGCGATTTATAACACCTTAATTCACCGCTAGAGGGCGTTGCGATGTGCCACATCGTGTAGCGTATAACCTTTTTTTCTAAACCTAAGCACCATATTTGAGGCTGTAGAAGTTATTCAAGCATTATAACAAAGCGTCTCTCATCTGTTTCGGATATTTCGGATTGTACTGGGTATTATTTACAGGTACTTGTATTGCACTTTTGTTGTATCGCCCATAAGATAAGAGATCCCATAAGATTCTATTTCTGTTCTATCCCATAAGATTCGATTTCTAATGCCTAAATTTACCACCAGAAACCCTGCTATGTTCTAAAAGATAATTTAGCATGCAATCCCTTCATTATATCTAGACATTACATTCAAGTAGTCTATTAGTATAGTCTATATCGTCTAGTAGTATAGTATATAGCTAATTCTGTTTACCCATTATTTGAGCTGAAATAGACAAGTATTCATCTTAATACTTGTCTTACTCCTTTGTATATAATTGTTAATTATTGAACTTGTGAAATATTTTAATAATGATTTATTTATTTAGTGTCAAAATTATTTGAAATTGTTTTAATTAAATGCTAATTGAAATACGTTGATTAATCTTAAAAATTGATGTTTATTAGTATTTTATCTTGTCTTTCATTTTAAAATTAAATTTTCTTAAACGTTTACTATTTTAATTCAGTTCTGCTTCTAGATTCTCAAATAAGAATGAAAGGAATTTTTCTTATAAAAAATTGTTCTATTCTTTCTTGATTCTTTGTTATAAATTGCTTCCATTCTTTCTTAATATAGTATTAACTCGACAATAAAAAACCTTCCTGGTCTGATTATGTCCAGTTACCCATCCTTAGATTGTTTAAATGGAATTTCTTAACTTGTCAACAAAGAGAGAAAGTGAAGTCTGTGATTTTTGGACCACTGGTGCAGAACATTTTAATGTGTGTAATTAATATTCTAACCTCCTGTTGAATCTTTTACAATAACTAGAAACTTTTCGTGCATGTTATTCCATGACTTGCCAAACCATCTCTTCTAAATGCTTAAAGAAGATTGCATTTTATTCCCGAACTTAATAGTTTAAAATACGTATAAAATACAATTGCAGTTTTAATAACAGTTTTAAAATATATTAAAAAATTACAAACATTCTAAAACAGATTTAGCAGTGCTCTAGTTTTGAGCTCAAAAATTTAAAAATAATAAAAATTAATAAATTAAATTAATTTTTATTAATTGGTTTTAAAGTGTTAGCGAGCTTTCATAATATAAAGTGATACTGTAAGATTAATTAAAAGCATTTGAAATTAAAAAGGACTTAGAATCATCAAGTAGTTTTTCTTTTATATTTTTAATAAGAATATAGAACGTATGACCTGGATAAGGCAGCTAGCGCAAGCATAAATCTCAAAGTCATATCAAGTCATATGATCTGGCGTTGACCTTGATTCAATGGAACAACATATTTTTAATTTAGTAAATTTAATTTAGAAAGAAATCCGCATAGAAATTCAGAGAATATTTCACAAAAAATATATTTTATTAGAACAACACCTTAAATGAACAAAAAAAAAAAAAATTAAGTTCACAGACACACAATTTTCTATTATTTTAACTACAAGAATACTCCCCAAAACAAACAAAAATTATTTTAACATTATTCATTCAATTATTTACAAATTTATCACTTTTATACAAATGAGAGGCAGACGATTTTTTTTTTTTGTTTATTTAAATTTCTATGGCTAGCTTTTTTAAACATTATATTTTAATTTCTTACAAGACCATTTTTATACATAATATTTATTTCAATTTCTTTTACGGGCTTTTTATTACATAATATTTTTAATTTCTTTTGAGATTTTATACACATAATATTATTTTTTAAATTTCTAATAAGCTTTATTATATAATGTAAAATTGTTCCAAAAAAACCGTCTGGTAAAAGCAAAGACAATTTTATTTCAAAGGGAAAATGAGATTTTCAAAGAAAAGAAAATCGTTTGGAATTCTATAGATTTTTTTTTTTAGATTGCTGTTATGCGTTTTGTTTTTACATTAATTTCTAGATTTAATGGGTAATCTGTATATCGGTCCAATAAATTATTTTTTTTTTTAATATATCTGATTTACTTAATTTCACTATATGATTTTTTTTTTTATGAATATAGTCGATAAACGCAGACTATTCTTGAAAAGAGATTTTAAAAACGTAATTTTACAGTGAAAATGTGCAGATGTTATTTAACTAAATTTTAATTAAGAATTTTTTTCGTGAGATTTGGTTACTCGCCAGATAAAAAAAAAGAGGAATTCAATTATTAAATGTTATACTTTTTAACTTTTAAGAAACACGTGCCCATATACAATTGTCATGCTCTACATATAGAGAGATCTTGATTCTTAACAAGTTTTGAACCAGGCAATACTGTGCTTATTTACTAATGCCCATGATGTTTTAGATACTGCAGATTACATGCGGATTATCTGATTTTGAACGTAAAACCCTATTAATTTATATATCTGATCGATAGAGAATATCTTGAAAATAATAATCTGATTTTTAATGCTGCATAATAAAACACTCGTCTGTGAACGAATGTGAAAATTGTTAGGAGAGGTACAACTAAAATGTAACTAATAATGTGCACTAATAACATATTTGTTATAACGATTAGCGAAATACGTGAACATTTCGAGGAGTTTTGGTTCAAATGAAGTGTAAGACCGGCTTATAATGTGTTATCTGATGATTTTATCCTTTTTTTTTTTGTTCTGATTTATCATAAACAACTAATAGTCTGTGTCTAATTCTCAGTGTCCTGCAGTGCTGGACGGACGTTCCATAAGTAGTCTACTCATGGATGGAAGGAAAGGGTGGCAGCTTCTGTTGTGATGGAGCACCTATAGGCAGAAGTCTGACTTGGCTCCGAGTCACTGATGGGTTTGGTTTGGTTTGTCGTTCTACGGTCATCTTCTGCACACTTTGGGCTAAACAGACCAGGACCTACAGTTTAAAGGGGATTCCTAACCATTAACAAACATCCATTCCACCGCCAGGATTCGAACCTGAAGCCTGGGATACCAAAGGTCAGAGCGTTAGCCCCTGGGCCACCAGGTCGCTCGAGTCGCTGAAAAGGAGGACAGTGCCTTCCGGGAGGACTTTTTATGGGAACTACATTGAATTTCCGCACTGTATGGAAAACCCCGAAAATTCTCCCCCAATTGGTCCGACTCACGAGGCAAGATGCTGAACATCACAAAAGCCATCGAGTCTCCACGAGTTTTGAAACAGTGCCTGCAACAACGCCGCCTACGGATTGAGCCTCAGCCCTCATGCTCATCAGCTGTGCACGACGCCACTGAGGCACGAGTCGGGCACTACTAATACTACTGTGCCCAAAAAGTTAAATCAATTTAAAAATTTAAATTTCTCGGGCATATGGAATTTCAATTTTTAATTCGCAAAAAGAGACCACATTTATGGAAAGACTTATTTTTGGGTTTTTGCATCACGATAATTCGCCAGCTCACATTGCATTGATTCTTCGTGACTTTTTCGCCATAAATGAAATCCACAACCACTGTATTCACCTGATTTAGCACCGTACGACTTCTGGCTATTCCCTAAACTCTAATGACCATTCCAGGGACACCGTTTTGAATTGATTAAAGACATTCAACGGGAATCGCCGCGCGCTTTGAAGGCCATTCCTGCTGATGACTATTTAACATGCATTGAGATTTGGAAAAAACGTTTGCATAAGTGCATTATGCCCGAAGGGAATTACTTTGAAGGCGATGAAATAAATTTGGAAGAGTATATAAAGAGTTTTTGAAAAAAATAATTGGTCTTACTTTTTGGGCACAATAATAGTCTGTTTCATAATGGTTATTTTAATTTTCATTTGCGTCTAATAATCATTACTGATTTTTCCAAAGTGAATTAAGATCGAAAAAAATAAAATGAGTTTCTGATTTTAAATAAATACATTGAAAAAATAATAAATAATTTAAATAAAAATAATTTAATGAAAACTAAATTTCACGATGTTCATCAATTAGATGCAATTATGTCAAATAAAAAACAACAACTTTTAAATAGCATAATGAACCTTTACGATTCAGGCCCTTTTTTAAATACCTATTTAAAAAAAATATCCTTCTTTTAATATTAATACTTTTTTTCCTACTTAAAAGAATTTACATAATATAAAAATATATTATTATATTCATTTAATATCGCACTAGAGCTATATAAAAATAACTAGTTCAACATTGAGCTCTAGTTCGACATTAATTCAACAAATTAAAACGTAAATCGTTTAAAGCGCCAAAACTGAAACGTTCTAAAAAATTGTTTTGAGTTGACCTTCGGGATTTTTGCTTACCTATTGGCTGTTTTATTTACATAGAATTATCCAATTGCGGCTTGGTGAAGTAAAAGGTTAACTTTCTTTTTTAATGGTTTTGTGCTCTTAACAAATGTTAAATCGTTTAAATTTTGAATACAAGCATAAATTGTGCAAAGGTAAGCAATTATTGTTATCGATTATTTTAAATTTGTATATAATTTCAAATAAGGACAATTTTGATTTTGTAAATATGCAAACAGCATAATTCTGAATTAAAAAAAGCATATTGTATGTATGTTAAGAGTTGTAAAAAGTTTTGATGCAATTTTTGTTTTTGATTTACGATCGAAGTTTCGATTACCAAAGTTTAACAAACTGCTGTACGAAAGTTACTGTGATTTAAATTATTTTTAAGTACTTGAAAACAAGCTTTCTTGCTCATTTTTTCCATATATATTTATTTTTGAATTGTTATAGATTTTTTTTTCTTATATTACAAAAAATGATGCTTTAAAACATTTTAAGTATTCTTATTAACACAGTAAAAGAAAATTTATTTAGATGATCAATTTATCTGAACGTAAAATAAGAATATTTAGTATAAGATTTTTTTCTGCGCTATAAAAAATAGTATTTAAGTTTATAATGCTGTATATATAATATATATATATATATATATATATATATATATATATATATAATGATACGAGTTTCCAGGCTGCCTGATTGCCATTTGAATAGTTTGTTTTCAGTTTGTCACTCTACGGTCATCTTGTGCGCAGAAGGGCTAAACAGATCGAGACCTACAGTTTCAAGTGGATTCGAATCACTACAAACGCCCATGGCACTGCCGGGATTCGACCCTGAAGCGTGTGGTACCAAGCGTCAGAGGTCTGGCCATCAAGCCCTGGCCATTTAATTAACTCTCTGGCCTTTGGTACCTCTTGTTTCAGATTCCAATCCTGGCGGTATCATGGATGTTTGTAAGGCCACTTTAAACTGTAGGTCCCGATCTAATTAGCCCAAAATGTGCAAAAAATGACCACAGAACGACAAATCGAACCAAATCCGCGAGTTTCCTGACTAAGTTTATTATAATGAAATATTTCGCAGTTTAGTTTAAACATTATCAGTATTTTATTTCAGAATGTTATTCTAAAAAAAAAATCATGACATCAAACTTTACATCATGTTTTTATTTTTCTATTTTTTAAGTAACTCTAATTAGAATAAATGTAAGAAAAATGGAACGAGAATAAAATGCATTTAAGGCTTTTTTTTTGTTAATGATTATTTTAACCATATTTGGTTTGAGAAAGCTTTGGCATTTGGCCAGGTATTTCCCATTAACAATCATAAAATTTTTTTTATTAATTTTATGAGCAAGAGGAAAAGTTAAACTTCAAAATAATTCTGCTTGTTCTTTCTGAATTACTGACAATGAGTGCGCATTAAGTTTGAATAAAGAACAACTCAGAATGTTTTACGATTTACAAACATTGGGAAAAGTGCAATCAAATCACGATAAAAAATAAACTGAGACTTGCTTTACCATTTTTTTATTCATATTTGCAGAACTTAACTTCAGTTGATTTACACTTAGTGTTTAAAAGGAAACTATTAAACCTTCGAGAGATACTAGCGTATTTAATTAACAAAGTCATAAGTCAGTCAACAATAAGTAAGTTTATAAGTCATTTAACGAAAAACTACATTTTATATTTATAAAGTTGTTTTATATCTTACTCATTATTTTTCTTCAAAAGTTACACTGGATCTCGATATTGTAATCTTAAAATATTGAGGTGGTCCCATTGAGAATTGGGACAAATGATGGGGTGGTCACATTGAGAATTGGGACAAATGATGGGGTGGTCACATTGAGGATTGGGACAAATGATGGGGTGGTCACATTGAGGATTGGGACAAATGATGGGGTGGTCACATTGGGGATTGGGACAAATGATGGGGTGGTCACATTGAGGATTGGGACAAATGATGGGGTGGTCACATTGAGGATTGGGACAAATGGTGGGGTGGTCGCATTGAGGATTGGGACAAATGGTGAAGGGGTCACATTTCGATTAGGACAAATGGCGAGGTGGTCAACCTCTAGCAGTGACGCAACAATAGTGACAAGACGGGCAATTTGTTACGGGCCCCAGTTAGAACCGAGAAGCTGTGAATAAAGGAAAGGCATAACATTTATTAATAGAAAATAAAATAAAATGTATTAATTCTGTATTTAATAAATTTTAGTTACTAAGGTATAAATTAAAAAAAAAGTGCATCAAGGTGGTGAACGTATTCATTTATATGAAAAATATATGCATCTGGTAGTAATAGAAACAGTTGCGGACGGGTAATCCCGATGCTAGGGACTACCCCCATTTATGGTGTGAATGGCAGACCCGATTCGTGAATAGGTACTTAAATAAAAAGTGGGAATTGACTGTATCCACCCATGTGCCATTGGCATATTTTTATATTCAGTATGGAATTTCTCTGATTCTTGAACAGGTACGTACTAAAATTCTTTTAATTTTTTAAGTCCGAATGCGGTTAAAGAAAGAAAAGAAAGCGGTGAAGAAAAGAAAGAAAAAGCTTCCAGAAAGCGGGAAGTCCCTTGCCTCGCTGATTCTCCATGAATCACTATTATCTTATTTTTCTGTTTCATCTGATTCGGAATAGTTAATTAGTTGATTGTGAAAATAAAATAGCATGTCTAGTAGTAGAAACTGTCATAGTAGGAGTGAAAAAGGAAAAAGAAAGATGAAGTTCGAAGAAAAAAATTTCAATAAAATAAGTCAATACTTTAAGAATAAGGAAGAAACAAACGGACAGTAAGGAGGAAATGAAGAAATAGTCAAACAGAAAGTGATAGTATTGCAGTCTCGACAACACTGATCCAGAGCCACCACAACCCTGTACTAATCAAAACTGCAGTGAAGTGATTGAAATTGACTTGGAAAAGATTACATTTTCGTCATACATTATCCATAAGGGTCATTTTAAAGTAGTAAATGATCAAGTGAAATGGTTTGTGATCCAAAATGAACATTGCAAACGTAAAGGCACTTTCAGGTATTACTTTATTAAAAAGGAAAAAACAATGATGACAACTTTACGTTGAGAGGGCCTCATTCAAAAATTTTCCATGGACCTCTGATGGTATAGTTATGTCTCTGCCTCAAAGGTTTGGACAAATGTTGATCTGCCAGCTATATCTACTTAGCTACACAATGAGTAAATTGGCAAGCATCTAACCAGTATAGTGAAGATGATTTTGTAAATGGTATTGGCTGGTCCTAAAGATTCATACATTGACTATAATTGGTTTGTAATGATGGAGAATATCTTCTAATTTGGTTGTTGGTAAGAAATTAACAATTGCTCTAGCTTCGTTGGTTTCTAATGATGGAGAATTTCCCTAAACAACTCATGCTACCGGCCTTGTACGATACGTATATCCTTTCAAATAGGAATTCTGAGATTTGTGAAGTCCGGAAACCAAATCACTGTTCACAATAATTTTCAACGGGGATCGTACAAAAATTAAAATCCGAAAATTGTACATATTTCATTTCCTTGTGTCATGAAAATAAATATAATATAATAAAAACTAACAAAGAATCTGAAGCGCGATATTAATTAATTTAATAAGTGTTTCAGTTTTTGGTTCAATTTTTGTGGTAATTAAGTGGAAAAATAGCGAATCAAAAGGTTTTCATTTATCAATTATTTTGATATGCATGACTACAAATATTTACTTACTATGTATCTATTCAATTTAGCTTCCGAATTTTAACGTAATATCATGCGACTGACTATGCTTAGCGTAATTTAGAAATGCAACTTATTTTTAGTGATAAATATAATGTATATAGAACCCCCCTTCCCCCTACCACACACACAAAGTTGGATATCCTGAATCCAAAGTAGCTCATTGTTGACAAAAGATAAGATCTTCTAGATGGCCAATTGGCTAGCACTTTGGTCGTTGGTACCAGAGGCTTTAGCATTCAGGTTCGAATCTTGGAGGTGGCATGGATGTTTATTAATGGTTCAGAATCCACGTTAAACTGTAGGTGCTTGTCTAAAGAGCCTGAAGTGTGCACAAAATGACCGTAGAACGACAAACCAAATAAATCTAGTTTGCAATAAAATAAAACACATTGAATAAATATTTTTCTAACATTTAAATGCCTACTTTTTTTTTTTGTTACAGAAAAGTTTCTTTTAATCTTTAATCAGAATCTGAAAATTTTCCAAAGAAATTAAGAATTCTATTTTATGAGAATTTTCCAAGAAAGACAGCGGAGGCTCTATTTAGACGTTTGACCGGTCATGACTGTTTACGTGACCACCTCTGTAGAATTGGAGTGATGGGTTCACCAAAATGTGTTTTGTGTGATTCTAGTCGGTGTATGATTTTTTTATTATTTAAATAATTTTAATGCAATGGTATTTTTTTTAATTGCATCGAGGACTGGATCGTATTAACCATGTTCCTGTGAGCAGCCCAAACTGGACTGCACCGACGAACGAACGGGGCCTGAATGGCCGAGTGGCTAGCGCTCCGGAGCTCGGTAACACAGGTTTCGGGTTCGAGTCCCGGCGGTGCCATGGTAGTTTGTAGTGGTTCGGAATCCACTTTAAACTGTAGGTATCTGTCTGTTTAGTCTAACATGTGCACAAGATGATCGTAGAGCGACTAACCAAACCAAACAAGCACCGACGAACGCTGTTACTCGTTTGGCACCATCCAGGGGCCACGTGTAGCTTGAAGATATGCTACGGACGCGTATAACACTACCTCCCACAACTCTCTACTATTCTATTAGACGGGAACCTACGGTTTAAAGTGGATTCCGAACCATTACAAACATCCATGGCATCGCCGGGACTCGAACCCAAAACCGGTTGCACCGAGGGTTAGTCACTCTGCCAACAGGCCCAACTTTTTCGGTATGAGGACATAGTCAAAAGTACTTGAGAGCCAGTGAACTAATGGTTAGTCGTTTTTTGCAAAACAAATATTTTATGAGAAAAATGGATATATATGATGATGATGGCACCGGTCAGAGCATCTTTACTTTTAAATATATTATCACTTGGGAACTGAATGGCAAAGTGGCTAGCGCTCTGGCGCTCGGTACCACAGGTTTCGGGTTCGAGTCCGAGTCCCTGCGGTGTCATGGATGTGTGTAGTGGTTCGGAATCGACTTTAAACCGTAGTCCCGGTCTAATAAGATTGTAGAGCGTTGCGGGGGCATTATTACTCCGCGTCCGTGGCTTATCTTCAAGTTACACGCGCCCCCTGGGTAATGCAAAGTGAGTAATGTCTGTGCAGCGCTTGCCTTAAGACGTCCATGTCTAAGTGTTTGCCAGCTGCATTAGAAAGAAAATATATTATCACTTTGAGAACGGGAGATGTGAATTCCCGTCTTTTATTTTTCAACTGTGGGTGACAGATAACGGGAATTCAAGTCATTTGTAAACCATTACGGAATATGTTAACCTATTTTTGTAAGCAATATAATTTTTAAAACAGTATTGGAAATAGCATTAAAACATTTTTACATTCTGTTATGAACATTTATATACAATTTTTATTAAATATTTACAAAAAAAATACTGGAATTCAGACTGTACACCTTTCACTGGATGTCTGATCTTAGAGCCTTTTACTTGAGAATGTACCGAATGATATCTTTGTTTAAATAAAAGTGTTTGATATCAAGAACTTTCTTAAAATATGTTCAAAAATGCAAGTTATTTCATTTTAAGACGCATTTATCATCTAAGATAGTTTATACTGAATAATGCAGTATGAATTAATTTTCAATTCAAACTTTAATGTAATAACAGTTACTACAGTTACATTTTAAACTCTGTTTTAGAAAAATGAAAAGCTTTATTTAGGAATTTCATTTATAAAAAAATTGTACATAAAAAATATATTTTTCTTCGTCACAACAGCCCCATGGTGGGCAAAGGCCATCTGCCTACTGGGAGATTTCGAGACAGGAGATATTTCATTTTTAAGGAGTAGGGATGTTATCCCTATGCCTAATAATCCTATTAGAACGGGACCTACAATTTAAAGTAGATTCCGAACCATTACAAACATCCATGGCACCGCTGTTACTCGAACCCGAAATCTGTGGCAACGAGCGCCATACAGCTAGGCACTCGGTCATCAGGCCCATTAAAAAAATTCTACTCAAAATTAAACTAAATAAAAAAATGTAATATTTACATCAAAAATGTTTGAATTTGTAAAATTTTAAAATATTCTTTAAATAAACTTGCATATATTATCAGCCCTTTAATTACAGATGGAATGAAATTTCGATAGATATATATATCATTTTTGCAATGAAATATCTTTTCAATTATATTTAACTATTTATTGGTCTTGTATTGAAAGAAAATCAGTACTTTTCATTTACTTTATACTATTTTTAACAAGATTAATTTTCATGAATTAATTTTAAAATTTCAGTAAACACGTATGTAATCCATTTCCTCGAGTGCAGTTGTTTTTTGCTTTTTTTAATGCTGTTGTTTTCCAGTTTTTTTTTTTTTTAAAAGGAATTTTTATTTGAATAAAGTGCTAAATTAATAGAGCTTATAAATAAATAAACTTCTGAGTTCACTGTATATAGGTCTTACTTTTACATCATATTAGAAGGAACAAAACAAAACAAATATTCGAAAAAACAAATTTTCAAAAAGCTTTTAATTTGAAAAAAAAAAAGCACTTAACGATATTTAAATTTCAAATAGATTTATCTTGCCAAATTTGATCATTAATTTGTTACGTAATGTTTGTGGAAATTCTTAAAATTATGACTTAACGTAATTCCACGAGTTTCTTTGTGATGCGAAATAACTTCAAGGAACTTTCACTTTCTTTATTCGCATTTGTCTTCTTCTTAAGAATGAATCATCATATTGCGTACTATTTCGACATGATTATAATTCTTTGAATGTTTACAATTTTGTTATGACAATTCCTAAATTCCTAATTCTAAGTTAAAATGAACTGATAATTTTATTTCCATAGTCGCAAAACGAAAGCTAGTCACTCACTAGGCTTCTTAAATAAACTGTAAGTCTTTAACACTTATTGGATATCATTTTTTCTTTCTAATGCAGCCGGTAAACCCTTAGACAGCTTGGTCTTGGATGCCTTAAGGCAAGCGTTGCACAGACGTTACTCACTTTGCATTACCCAGGGGGCGCGTGTAACTTGACGATAAGCCACGGACGCGGAGTAACAATGCTCCCGTGACGCTCTACGATCCTATTAGACCGGTACATACGGTTTAAGGTGATTCCGAACCACTGCAAAGATCCATGACACCGCCGGGATTCGAACCCGAAACCTGTGGTACCGAGCTCTAGCCACTCGGCCCATCAGGCCCCGCTTATTGGATATCATAATGCAATGCATATTTTAACGCCTAAATCCATTGAAACTGCATAATAAGTTTGGTTGATCGCTCTACAGTCATTTTTTGCACCCTGTAGACTAATTAGACTGGGACCTGCTGTTTAACGTGGATACCGAACCACTCACAAACATCCATGCCATCGTCAGAATTCGAATCTAAATCATGTCGTATCAATGACCAGAACGCTAGCCATCTGGCCATCAGGTGCTACAGAATAATAGAGAATATTAATTTATAAACTTAAAATAAATGAGGACTTTCTTTTTGCAATTATGAGTCGACTTACTGGTACTAATTTAAATAATTTATCTATACAGGGACGAATGTTTTAAGGATGAAAACATTTATTTATTGTTCCATTATATTTTATTAATTTAAATTCACACCAATTTAGAGCGTGTAATCAAAAGATAAATCCGTACATCAACGTATCCTTTTAATTTGACGTTTGGTTTGCCGATCTAAGGTCATTTTTGGCACACTTTGGGCTAATTAGACCAGGACCTACAGTTTAACGTGGATTCTGAACCACTGACTAACATCATGCCACCACCAGGGTTTGAGCCTGAAGTAGCCACCACCAGGAATTGAACCTCTGTGGTGGTATCTACATTAGCCCTAGGGGCGCTTTTATAATTGAAGAGTACTGAGGGAGTTCATTTCAGTCAGTGATGGCAAAATATGAGTGAAATGTAGCAGGCCTTTCGTAATACCTTTGAGTAGATCTGTTATTTTTTTTTTTTTTTGTTCTAATGCAGCTGGCATACAGACATGGACGTCTTGGATGCCTTAAGGCAAGCGCTGCACAGACGTTACTCACTTTGCATTACCCAGGGGACGCGTGTAACTTGATGGTAAGCCACGGACGCGGAGTAACAATGCCCCCGCAGCGCTCTACGATCCTATTAGGACCGGGACCTACGGCTTAAAGTGGATTCGAACCACTACAACACCCATGGGCAAAGCCGGGATTTGAACCCGTTACCTGTGGTACCGAACGCCAGAGCGCTAACCATTCGGCCATCAGGCCCCAGTAGGTTCTTATAAAACTGGTAAATGGATTTAGGTCGAAGTATTGTAGCATTTTTTTCTCACGGGAAGAATTTTGGCACTTCATTCCCAGGTTTGGTTTGGTTTGTCGCTCTACGGTCATTTTGTGCACACTTTAGGCTAAACAGACCGGGACCTACAGTTTAAAGTGGTTTCCGAACCCCTACAAACACCCATGGCACCTCCAGGACTCGAACACGAAACCTGTGGTACCGATCGCCAGAGCGCTTGCCATTTCATTCCCAAGAGAGAAGAATGTATGTTATTTGGCAAGTATATAATAACAATCACTCTAATTTGATAGCAGACAAGCAGTATTGTGGGCAGTTATATTACATGCAATTAGTGTTTGTACTAATGAAAACAACCTGTCGATGTCATCTGATAGCAGATATTAGGTATCATGTATAATGAGACAAATTAGTGAATGTTTGTTCGACTTAAACAGGTCAAAGCAATTACAGTCTGAATATGGTCAACGTGATGAATATCTGCATGATGACTGGTGAGAGACCAGGGGCTGAGGAAATGTCCACTCCAATGAGAAGTGAAGGAAGCTGACCCCCATCACACACTGTGGCACGAGTGCCGAAGATTGATGATTGACCATCCATGCTCATGCAATGAAATTTATTACTGAAAACTAGATATAAATTCTAATAGTGTAATTTGAAAGTATCCATGAGATGTTTTCACATAAATTGGCGATTCGACAAGACTCAGAGTAAATCAAACAGCAGAAATCGGCCATGGCTTCTCAAAAACAAAATTTACCAGTATGCTATTCTTCAACGGCGCAACAACCCCATAGTAGGCCAGGTCCTTCTGCCACCTGGCAGATTGCGAAACATAAGATGTTTTCTTTTTACGGGGGAGGGTTGTCAGCCTGACAATCAAAGCTCTACAGTCACATTAGACTAGGTCCTATTGCTTAAAGTGAATTCACAAACTCGAACCCGAAACCTATGGTCCCTAGCACCAGGTTTGGTTTGTTGCCCTACGGTTATTTTGTGTACACTTTAGGCTAATTAGTGTATCTACAGTTTAACGCGGATTCCGAATCACTAACAAATATCCATGCCACCACCAGGATTTGAATCTAGAACCTGTGGTACCAAAGATCGGAGTGCTAGCCAATTGGCCATCAGGCCGCTCTCCGAACGCCAGACGGCCAGAGTGTTCGGACATCAGGCCCACCACTATGCTATTATATTTAATAAATTAGCATTAAACCTTTATAAAGTATTCTTCATTAACTTGGCACTGTTTTTCAAACAACAATTTTTTTTTTCCTTTTGGCAAACACTTAGACAGCTTGGTCTTCGATACCTTAAGGCAAGCGCTGTACAGACGTTACTCACTTTGCATTACCCAGGGGACGCGTGTAACTTGAAGATAAGCCAAGGACGCCGAGTAACAATGCCCCCGCAACTCTCTACGATTATATTAGACTGGGACCTACGGTTTAAAGTGGATTCCGAACCTCTAATAAACATCCATGGCACCGCCAGGACTTGAACCCGAAACCTGTGGTACCGAGCACCAGTGCGCTAGCCACTCGGCCATTCAGGCCCCTTCAAACAATAAATTAAAGATGATAAAATGAACGGAAACTTTATTTGACTTGATGCTACTTCACAAATGATTCAAGACGCTAAATGATGAATGTCCGTTTAACGAGATCTCTTAAAACAATGGCTTCTTATGTCATCACCATGACCATTAATTTCCTCATAAAAAAAAAACCTCTTTAATTCCTCATCACGGATCAACTGCTAAAGAATCCCGCCATATTTTACCCATTTATTATTCAGGAAAAAATGATGAGTAGAATCTGGATGACGAGAGACCATAATTAGGGTGACCTAATGATAACTGATTTTAATGATGGGCAACAGCAACATCATTTTGAGACATTGTAAGTCACTGTCTACTGTTGTTTTCATTTAAATAAAGGAGAGGTATAGCCAATGTATAATTTTTTTTGAATACTGAAATGATTTAGAATCAATCACATTTGAAGTCCATGAATTTCATTCATCACACCTCTTTATATAATATGAGATCGTGTTAAACCTAACCGGCTTTTAATGTGCTACTAGGCGCTTAGTAGCAAAAATAATTTCACCTTTGCTTTTATTCATAAGTAGCATGTTTAATGTATGTATGTTAATCGCGCTGCTTTGGGCTACATCAAAGTCCTATTATTTATTTTTGATCTGAATGTGACAACGTTCTTCAAGTATCTCTTACAAATAAATGTCTTTAATAAAGTAATGATATAGTTGGTAAATAATGTATATTATCTTTGGAGACAAAAGAATGTCAAATTCGTTTTCGACAGTGATTGATTAAACTCTTGTGATTAAATAGAAAAGCTATGCATCATTATAAATAACACCTATGAATTTTAAGAGACTGATTTCATGGACTTGCTTTTCACGCAGTTGCAGTTTTGATTGAGGATGGGCAATTCTTGATGTTGGGGACTATAAAACGAATATAACAGGTGGGATGAAAAGTTAATAGGCTAACACATAGATGGCGCTACTAGTATTATATCCATATATTTTTTAGTTAGCCCTAACCTTCAAAAAGACACGTGTATAAATTTGACAGCAGTTGCACTATTAGCATCGTGAGTTATAGCCTTTTTAGTGAAACAACTTTTTGTTAGTTTGAAAAAATGGATAAAAAGGAATTTCGTGTGCTAATAAAGCATTGCTTTTTGGCGAAAAATTTACTATTGGAGCCAAGGCTTGGCTTGATAAACATTATTTAGACTTTGCACCAGGAAAATCAACCGTAGAGAAGTGGTTTGCTAAATTTAAACGAGTTGAAATGAGGACCGAGGACGATGCGCGCAGTGGACGCCCCAAGAGGCTGTTACCGACGAAATCATAAAAAAAGGATTTCTGATAACCGTAAAAGTGAAGTTGATTCAAATAGCTGAGACCCTAAAGATATGAAAGGAACGTGTTGGACATATCGTGAATGAACATTTGGATATGCGAAAGCTCTGTTCAAAGTGAGTGCCGCGCGAGCTCACAATCGACCCAAAACAACAACGAATTGATGATTATAAGCAGTGTTTGGAGCTGTTCAATCGTAATAAACCCGAATTTTTGCGTCGATATGTGACAATGGATGAAACATGGCTCCATCATTTCACAGCGTTTCAAACTAAAAATCATATGGATTTAATACTAGTAGCTCCATCTATGTGCCAGCCTATGATAATTTCAGCCCACTTGTTATGTTGGAGAAAAACTTTGGTGAAAACGTTGGAGAAAAACAGATTTAAATTTTGACCATTTTATTAGCACAGATACATGCGTGCATTTATTTTTAAAATGAGAGACCTGATGGCCGAGTGGCTAGCGCTCTGGCGCTCGGTACCACAGGTTTTGGGTTCGAGTCCCGGCGATGTCAAAGATGTTTGTAGAATTCGAATCCACTTTAAGCCCTAGTTTCTGGTCTCATTTGACCGTAGAGCGTCACAGAGCCGAATCACACTTCTCACCGATATCATTCCCAAACTGTAAAGGGGCAACTCAACTCTAGGGAAAGTGATGTGGTGTGGTAGTAGTATTCTTTAAAATGAAATTATTGGAACTAAAAAACTTTTTATTTTCTGAAGAATATTATTTTTTGAATGCTGGGTACTGTAACGTCTCTGCCTATACTATATCTATAAAGGCTTCAAGAAGAGGGCCACTTTCAGCATCATAGGAACACTTTACTTTTTATTTACAAGCACTATATATACACAAATACAGAACTCTGGATTATTATAATTTATTATTTACAAAAAATGAAAATTAAAGATTTAAATTTGATTCACAAATACACGATTAAATCACGAATACAATTCACTCCGAGGTCAGATTTTCATATTTCTCGAGTTCACGTCGAATCTACAAACACTACTAACACACCAAACTACAAACACACCAAAAAGTAAGACCAATTATTTTTTTTTTTCAAAATCTCTTTATTTATTCTTCCAAATTTATTTTATCGCCTTCAAAGTAATCCCTCCGGACACAATGCACTTATGCCAACTTTTTTTTACAATCCTCAATGCATGCTAAAAAGTCATCGGCAGGGATGGCCTTCAAAGCGCGCGGCGATTCACATTGAATCTCTTCAATCGACCCAAAACGGTGTCCCCGGAGTGGTCGTGTGAGTTTAGGGTATAGCCAGAAGTCGCACGGTGTGAATACGGTGGTTATGGAACGATATGAGCGAATTTCTTAGAATATATTTTTGGCGAAAAAGTCGCGAAGAATCAATGCAGTGTAAGAAGGTGCATTCAGTGTTTTCGGTGCCAATCGAGATTCGACGCTTTTGAGGCCCAAAATGCAATTGACCGATCCTTGTGGAATTCCAACATCATCAGCAAGGTCTCTGATGGTTTGGTCTTGACAGTTTGCAAGCACCAAATCTTTAATTTTTTGGGCGTGAGCTTCGTTGGTTGAGTTGAGGGTCCAAAAGCGGAGAGGGCGTTCTCTGTCTTCTTTGAACTGTTTATACCACTTGTAAACGTTTCCTTCCGATATAAGAATGCTCACCGATTGTCTTCTGCAACATTCTATACATTAACAAAATTTAATGCAAGTTCTTTTTCAATGAATTCAGACAATTTCAAAAATCACCGGAATCAGTTTGAGCATCTCACAAAGCCAATCGTAACTCAAACACTAATGAATATTTTGAGGTTAAATTTCCCACAGATGTAAAGGACAGGACCAACAATTAAAAAGAAAAATCGAAATTCCGTAAGCTCCTGGAATTTTAAACTGAAAATTGGTCTTATTTATGAACACAGTAGTATATCTTCTTTTGTGAACGAAATTTTGCTTTTTTTTTTTTTTTTGTCTCAATTTTGGAGAAAAATTTTATCGCATTTCACTTTAATGCAGGAAAACTTGCTAACAAAATCAATAATACTCCAAACTATGATAGATTTAAAAATTTAATATCCATTTCTTATTATTCTTTCAGTGCTAGGTTTAGTGATTTTCAAGATGATAAAAAAAAAATGCTGATCTTTTCACAAATCCTTTTTCAATTTTTCTGCAACTGTTATCCACCTGAAAACTAAATCAAAATTATTGATTTACATCACCATACTAAAGCAAATATAAGGAATTTATTTCAACTGCAAGTGATCCAAATTATAAATTGAATTTTGTAAATTTGTACCAACAAGCAATTTCCCAAATTTACCCTATTTGGATGTCAGATATCTGTGTCTGGATAAGCATATGTTTGTGAACAAATGTTTCCTGTTATACACATAATAAAATCAAAATATAGTTCAGATTCACTGATATGTACCTAAAACTGATATGTACCTAAACATCTTTAAGAACTACAAATTCGAAAGCCACATTAATTGAGTACTAACTATTAAATAATTATTTAGAATTAAATATTTCAAGTCATTCATTTCTATTTTATACATAATCTGACTGACTAAACCTTTAAAAATGTTTATTAACAATAAAACCAACAATTTGTACTTTCGTTTTATTTATTTTATTTTTAAATCTCCCTCTACTCATACTTATAGTACATGAAAAAAAAAAAATGTGTTATTTGCGAAAAAATCACATAATCAGTCATAAAAATCACATAATTAGTCAGACATTTTTTTTTTCATCTTTTTTTTTATTTTTAGTGTGATAGAAGTTGGAAATGATATACATAATTTTATTTTTTCAGATAGTGATACTCTTCCCAGAAAAGTTATCCACCTCTGGTTTAGAGTTTGTTTTGCGATTGACTATCTGCGTTGTTACTTTAAACAATTCAAACTGTTTCCTAACAATTGTGCTTAAGTATTGGAAAGGAGATATATTGTAGACTTATCTTCTCATGGTGGACCTCAGGTAAGAATTTACATGTTAAAGTGGTCTATATAAAGGTGGAGTAAAAAATTAATAGTTTAATTTATTAGTCTATAAGCGGAAAATTTGCAACCCATAAGTATTTGTAAGAAAATTGAAATTCCTACAAAGTAATCTTTGACTAACTAATTTGCCCCAAAATTATAATATTTTAAGATTTGTTGATTGTTTTATGGCGCTTTTCGCTCTAATACACATGCTTGCTCTTCGTATACGGAAAATTTGTCCATTTACAAAGACTATTTGTTATAAAATTATCCATGAAGGAAACCTATATCTATGTTCCTGTACAGACCATACCGTAAATAGACACAGGCTAGTGGCGTAACAATAGGGTGGCAAGACGGGCAAATTGTCATGGGCCCTGGTCCGAGCAGGCTATGAATAAAGGAAAGGCCTCTCATTTATTATTACGAAATAAAGTAAAATTTATTAATTCTGTATTTAATAATAAGTTACTAAAGTGATAAATAAAAAAAAAACATCCATCAAGATTTTGAATGTATTCATTTGTAGGAAAAATGTATCGCATCTGGTAGTAATAGTAATAGAAACAAGTACGTACGGGTAATCCCGATGCTAGGAACTTCCTCGATTTCTGGTTCGTGAATAGGTACATATAAAATAAGTGGGAATTCCCGCTACCACCCATATGCCACTAGGACATTTTAAGCCACGTATTCATTTGCATAACGAATATGTTAATGTATTTGTATAATGAATAGTAATGTTAAGTTACGTATTAATTTGTATAAAAATTATATCGCATTTAGTGGTAATAATAATAGAAACAGGGACTTCCCCGATTTCTGGTTCGTGAATAGGTACTTACCAGCGGACGATTCCCACTTTAAATTTTTTGTAAGTCTGAGACTTCCAAACAGAGGGGAAGTCCTTGTTTTGCGGAATCTCCATGTGTTACTATATCTTACTTTTTTGTTTCATCAGATTCTTGCGGTCAGTCGTTAAGTTAACTGAATGCGGAAATTAGATAATAATGTGTCTAGTAATAGAAAGTATCTTAGTGGGAGTTCAAAACGAAAAGAAGGATGGAATATGACGAAAAAGGTTATTTAAAATGTGTCAATACTTCAAGAATAAGCAAGAAACAAACAGTGCCACGGAAATGAAGAAATTAGCCGAACCGAAAGTGATAGCATTGCAATGTCCGACAACACTGATCAGAGCTGCTGTAAAACTAGAACTTACTCGTACATGGCTTTGCTATTCTATATTGCTTTAGAAAGCGTGAACCACGTTGATTATGCGCAACTAGGGCAAATAAAAAAATGCAGACTATTTGTATATAAGGCTATGATGCTTGGAAACCTATTGTAGAAGCCGTAGAAAGACACGACACCTAGAAAAATCGCGTTCTCTAAAGTACTTCAGTCTAAATCTACCCATCTTTCAATTGCCTTAAAATGCTTGCTATTATGTCTGGAAGAAATTGAAAAGTATCGCCATGAATTTGGAGAATTAAATACACAAACAAATAATATGGCAGGAAAATGGTTATTAACCCCGAATTTTCTAGAACTCGTCAGAGGAAGTTGAAACTTCATTTTAACGAAATTTGCGAAATTTAACGTCTCCATGATCCCAAAAGCTTAAGCGTTCTTACTAAAATGGATTTTTAATATTTTCGTGCCATTTATAAGTAGCAGAGCGCTGAGTCAAATTACTTACTGAACATCAACTACGGTGTGTTAACGAAGGATGAGATAGATTAATACGATAAAAGTTAGCCTGTAGAATTGCATTATCCAAATTTTAAAAACAAATCCGAATATCTCAAAATTCATAGAAAGGCTTTACCTAAATGTTTAAAACAAAGGATTGAAAGCCACATTCGGCAAAACTGGGTTGTTTTACACAGTCATGAAGTGGGCGATTGATGAAAAATTTATTAATCTTAAAATATTATAGAAATTCATGTAGCAAATTGGAAGCCGAAGGCTAGTTGTACGAAGTTAAAATTTCACAGAGATGACAGCACTTATAGGTGACAACTTTTTCTCAAATAGGATAATAAATCGAGATATGCATTTTTTCACTACGCTGTAAGCTGTAACCTTTGGCATATGCTTGGAGTTTGTGAATATTCCAGATATGGCTAACAACACGAGGCTGTTTGACTATTGTTGGGTTATCACTGTTTGGGAACCACCTATATCACATTAGCATTTATGTCCAACTATTTGAAGGTTTTATGCAACCTTCAAAACGAGATCACGTAAGGTCGGGATCAATACTTCGGGATAAATGAGACGACCTTGTATTAAGGAGCTAAAGAGCCATTGAGGCAGTGACTTCAGTCAAGTATTTTTATTTATATCGCGATTGCCACTGTGTAGTAAACCATTCATCTTTGCTAGTTAGTTTTTTTTTTTGTCATGTTCTTTAATTTTTGTATTCTTGCCCTAATGTAAAAATACGAAAAAATGTGTTGGAATTACAGGAAAAACATAAAATAAGTTTTCTAATCCTGCATCTGAATGAATGAAAATGTTATTGATGGGAAGATAGCAGTAGTGAAGGTTTTGCACATTGAAAATAACATTTTCAATTTGTTCATGGGGTTAGAACACTGAAACAACAAAATACCAATATTTTTACACAAAAGCTTGTTAATCCAAAGTCAGATACAAATTTCAAGATCTTATGTTAACAAATGCCTCAAATTTACAATTAAAAGCGAATTTTGAGGCATTGATTTTTAACTTTTAGAAACCGGTGCTCTAATTAATACAGTGTGCATATAATGAATTGTGTCTTGATTAAATTATTAATCTAGGATTTGTTTTGTGCTCATCCTTGCTGGAAGGGGAACAACAACATGCTAAGAATAATAACAACTGACTAGAAGTTCTACGAATAAGATGGTCGTATATTATGGATATCGTATATTATGGAGTTTCAAAAATTTTTGTGTGACAATATAAATTAATCATAGTACATTATTAAGTTAATAAATGAATAAATTTTTTAAAAACATTTTATAAGTTCTTCAAAGTGTCGGAATCTAGCAAAAAAAATCAGAAACTTAGTGTATGCACATAGAACTACCTTAGGTTGCATATTATTCGTAGCATATATTAATAATTATTACAGAACTGGAAGTCATCCGAATAAGAATGTTATCGCATATTATTTTTATGTGAGAATATAAATTAATAATTAAGAAATGAAACAGAATAAAAATAAACAAAAAATCAATAATAATAATAATACACAACACTCTGAGTGGTATTTCCACAATATATTTTATTACAACATTATTATTATACGCTACTAGTTACTTCTTCTATAATTGTCATTTGTCTTTTGGGCACACACAGTTGCAAAAAGCTCCGGGGTCTATTTCCTCCTCCAAGTGACCGCAACCGTACCGGTTCACAGTTTGTGGTCTTCGATGACCACCACCTTATTGTTCGTGGGCCGTCCGTTGTCGTAGCATATCACAACGTTGTCGTCCACCATGTCGAAGTCGACATTCTCTTCGAAATCATTGGGGTCGTTGTTCCAGTGGTTGGCTGCCTCATCCGGGGCTTCGGAGAGTTGCTGGTGGAAGTTGTTCTGGGCCTCGAATCGTTTGCCAGTGTAGGGATATCGTCTTGGACTGTCCTCGTCTGCGACGTCCACTGTGTCGCTGAAGGAGATCGTTTTTTTCTGGCATTTGAGGTGACCCGGAAGTGCCTTGGTGACTAAAGAGGTAATACAGGTTATTAGAATGAAAGTATTTTTAAGTGAGCAAAGATAAAAGGAAAATACTTTTGGATAATATAATTTTATTTTGAAAAAGAAGGATATGTGATAGTATAAAAAGATATTGACAACGACGTGCTAATTATGGTATTGTAGCCTTTTCCCCCAATGAAAGAGTTGTGGCATTTCGATCTCAGGAGAGAGGAATATATATTTCTTGACAAGTACATAATAAAAACCCATTACTCAAATTTGACAGCAGATAAGCAGTGTTGTGGGTAATTATATTACATACAATTAGCGTAAAAAGAAAAGAAATTGAATCTGATTATAATTTTTAAAGCTCTACTGCACAATTTGGAGCGACCCATGACCAATTGGCTAGTGCTATGGCCTTTGGTACCACCGGTTTTCAGGTGCGAATCCTAGCATTGGCATGTATGTTAGTTAGTAGTTAGGACTGTAGATCCCGGTTTAATTAGCCCAAAGTGTGCACAAAATGACAGTAGAGCGACAAACCAAACCAATCTGCACAATTTGGAAATTATAATTTATATATAAAAAAAAATAAAAAAACAAAAAAAAAACGATGTAAACATTTAAGCCAAAAACTGGACAATTTTAACAAATATTTTATCAAAGGTCTAACAACTGAATTTAAGGTATATTTTCGAAATATGATTTGGACAAAGATTTATTGAAATAAACATGAACAAAAATTTAATACTTATTCAGTTTCAAAAATGTAATTGAATAAGTATCAAATTTTTGAACTAAGCAACTGAACAAGTATGAATGATTTATTTTTAGATTTATTGCTTATCTATCTCAGTTTAAAAATCTTTGATGTTACTATATACTTTGTGTCAAAAGAAAATCTGGCGTTATTTTCTTACGGAAGAGGGTTTAAGGATGTGATATAACCATCCAGTAATCCGATTTCCCTACGCCAGAAAGATAGTGATCAAGATTCCGGTAGGTAGCGCCAGCCTATTTTCACAAATGTCAAGCTGCTTCCTTGCAAAACAAAGAAAACATAAATATTTAGAGGGAAAATGGTTCAGTGGAAGCTTAGAAATGAAGAACGTGATTTTAATATATCTTTAAGCTCTCTGTCTCTTATAAAACTTGGGTTTAACGTTTGTTGGTGTCATATTTTTATAAATAAACATAAATCAAAAAAAAAAGGTGTAAAATCCCCTTACATGATTTATGTATTTTGAAACTATGAAAGTTAAAACTTTTAGTAACTGTAACTTTTATGAGATTTTATCTATTGATACATTATATCAATTCAAACAAGTTGTTTCAATTTATTGCTGTCTTTTTAACGTAAAACCCGATAAATAAAATAATAAAATTAAACCTGCGTAATAAACCTAATAGACGTAAAATCCATAATGTA